>JAUUEB010214289.1:0-22338 GCA_032362205.1 Clione limacina | reverse complement strand
CCCCCCCCCCCCCCCCCCCCCCCCCCCCCCCCCCCCCCCCCCCCCCCCCCCCCCCCCCCCCCCCCCCCCCCAAATTTTTTGTTTATATAATTATGTAAATCGATGATATAATATTGCTTATTTATAAAAATTTAAACACTGTTATGTTGAAAGGACAGAACTGTAAAATATAAGTAAATCCAGACGGGAAATAGCTCATGGCATGTTTCCAATTCTTTCCTAAACTAAATGGGCAACAAAATGTTTAATCTGTATGCGGGTGTATCATCAGTTATCGAGGAACGTGACAGTTATGCACCAGGAGAAGCTCGCTGTACTCACTACGCTAAATGCCAATCCATGGCATTCAGCAGCGGGTGAAAGTTTGGACATGGTTGTATGTGTTGTCGGAGCATGCATGGTTCCGATAATTATTTGATTAGCCGACAGTAATTGCCGATCGGAGGCTTTTACAATTGACGGCAATTGATTCTCCCACTTCCCCTATCCACTCTTCCTGTATTTAGATAATAATTGTTTCAGAATCGGGGAAATTCCACTGAGTTTTACATGGTAAACTCGTACAGAAGCGAATTAGAATAAAACAGTTAGCATAGATAATTGATAATTGACAAAGAGAAAAACAGATAAATAGAGGGGAGAAAAACACAGAATGAAATAAAATCTCAGAATGTCAGAGAGAAAGAAAAGAAAAAAGAAAGTAAGAGAAAGAAAGCTGGAGAGAAATAAATGTGTATTAAATAGCCAGAGAGTTGTTAATTTGGTAAACGCAATCAAATAAAAGATGCCAAAGTGTGGTTCAGCGTCAAAAACAAACAAAAACAAAACAACAAAATCATTAAAAGTCAGATTTATTTCACCTTTGTTGAAATAGCCTACTATTGGGTGTTTTTCATTTTCTATTTGCCAACCACCTTGCTAGTCATTCAAATTTAAAATTATTGAGTATTACAATCACATAGGTAATCTTTAGAATAAGTGTCGAATGCAATGTTTACTGCATGCACAGAAAAAGAAATCAATTAATTTAAAAAACGTCAAAACTTGTCAACCATAAACAAAATAATATGTAGCTAAATTAGATAATACGAAATCATGGTTAAATCTGTGCAAGAGCGATGATGTCGTCTGCCGTGACATTTACCAGGGGCCAAGTCAGGATTGATACATTTGACATTTGGGGCTAAACCACCTCTGGTAATGGGCCAAACCAGCATCTGGTAATCTGTGGCTAATCATCGGTGACCATATACAGGAAATCGGCAATTCACTTCAGACGTGCTCTCTATGGGGTGAACTTTACCCACGACATTGTTTAAACTTCCTGACTGTTAGATTGGAGGCAATAAATCTGAATTTACTGATTTATTTGTTACCCCAACCCTTACTCACTCATTCCTGGAGTGTAGTACCCCTATGACCCCATTCTCACAAGCACTCGCAAATACACTACACTCTCGTTTTGAAATAGATATCGAATATTCTAGATTCACTTAGCAAACTATAATTAAACAAAAAACTAACAGCATGAATTTAAAAAAAAGAACAAACAAACAAAAGATAACAAAAAGCAGGCAAATAGAAAATATAAACAAAATATAAACTTACTTGGCGAAAGATGATTCATCATACTTGGTCTTTACTTCAAACAGTTCAGACTGGGAACTTTCCAAAGCTGTAGGTGAAATTTGTCAAAGTCAAATTAGTGGATATATATCAATTAAATAAGATTTAAGAAAACTATTGTAGGTTATCTTATAAGGGGTAGAGATATTTTAACGTGGTGCCACACGTAGGTTATGAGGTTAAGCACAAACTCGTACATTCTAGTGTAACAGTAAACTGAAACCGGACAGACTAGTCTCAGCACGGATCTCTGATGCCAGGCACCATACAGGACCGTTGCTAAGCTGCACATTTTAATAAGTCTTAGGTGTGACCAAACCGAGATTCGAACACTAAACCTTACGCTCCCGAGTCAGACACCTTCGCAACTGTGTCTTGGGAATACTAGAGAGTAGGAGAGTAGTATATCACACAAAATGACTGTCATTATAAATAAAAACACATGCAGTTAAACATGTGCATTGTGTTGTTTGATAGCGTATACAAACTACACTGTGTAATACAATAACATGTCAATGATTTGTCAAGACGCTTTGACCCGGATATCATTATTACATAGAAAGACGTTTTGAGTGGAGGGAAAACAAAAAGCAAACAAAACTTGTAGAAATCAAACACTCCAATAATAAACTCCTCTGAAGTGTAGCAATTATCTTATTTTTTGTTGGTGAATTCTTTCAGAAACGAGAACAAGCCGAGCACAGAGCGACGAAAAACACACAAACATGTACACACTATTCTTGATGGACTATTGAAAGGAAAGAAAGAAAGAAAACCAACATTAATGTAACGAAAATGAGATAAGAAAGGAAGGTAAATAAAAAGTGGGGGCGAGGTTATCGCACGAAAAAACAACAAAAATCTAAGACAAACAGTCGTAAATTATGCCAGTACCACACCGATGCCATTATTGTACTCATCATTAACACTGGATTCTCATATTACCTGAGCCTGTATCTATCTGTAAAAAGCTTTAGATCTATGCCAAAAAGAATTATTTGCGTGTTCATCGATATCATTTCCCTGTTATACGAACGAAAACCAGACTGATCAGGAGCCAAAAAATGTAATCAAGTGTCTCATAGCATCATTCCACAATAAATATACGTCAAAAACAAAGTTGTTTATCAGGACGTGTATAGAGTGGTAATGAAAACGAAATATTTTACGTTTGATATTCAGTGATAATATGCGTATGTAAAATGGTTCAAACATTTAAGTTTTTTAAAACAATTTTCACAAAAAGCTTAATTGATTTGTTCGAAATATCGACAATAGCAAAACCTTAGTCAATGCTTTCTCCTCCCTCTCTGTGCATGTCGGATGAAAATAAAAAGAAACAAGTAAGGGGGTAGTGAGTTATACTCAAAGAATGAAATATTTCGTACATTAGATCTGCTTTCTCCGACCTACACACTATGTACTTCAGCGGGAGGTGAAACACAAGAGACGCAGCCATGTCCAACTGACTAAAACTCACTATTATCAATATGATTCATTAACGAATTCAGTGGTTATTCTTAAGGAAGGTAAATTTATTATTCATGTTATAACTTGAATATTACCCATATAACCAAGCGTCAGCATATTTTGAGTAAATCCTCTCTTTATAAGGATGAGAATCAATATGAGCTCAACTGTTGTCATTGTCATAGTCAGTGCTCCTGTCAATTGGTCTTAATTATTTCTGTAATTAAGCTTTTGTAAGATAAAAGCCGTTAAATGGAATACTACCCTAAACTGCAGAGACAAAAAAAGTACAAAAATTCTCAACAGGGAAAAAAAACAAAAAAGCAACTACAATGTATGCCTTAGGATGTATGATCAAGGTCACAATTTCTTGACAAATAAGAGATGTTTATAAACTAGGTGAATTATTCACACATGCAATTGTCCGATACACATGACGATATAATTTGCATCAAAAACTGCAAACTTATCTGTTTACTTGATTTTCCGAAAGATTTTCGTAAGGAAGCATATTGATTGATGCACCATGTGCCACTGAAACTACAAGCAATAGCATAAAGGACTTACCACTGTGAAGGGAGGCTATCTTATGTTCAGCCTCGCCAAGTTTCTTGGCCACTGACAACTGAGTTTCCTGGAGTTGTCGTTCTTTCTCAGCGAAACTTCTCTGCAGCTCTCGCTCTTTTTCTTTGGCCCGAGTCTGAAATAACAAAATTAAAATATATATTGAAAAATCAAGTATTTTCTCAAAGTGGCTATCATATTTAAGGTTTAACCATTTGTAATGATTATAAACTACGTTTCCTTTCGACGGATCGATAAACTTTCGATTAGTCGATCGATATGTTTTCTTTGTTAATCTTTTTTCACAACTTCTTCATCTTTGTTATTTTCGAGTTTACTTTCCTCTGCCAAATACTTTACATCTTATGAGTTTGATCCAATAGGGCCCAATTGATTACCCGCTTGTCAATAATCAAGAGGAGGCCTATACTATTAACCTGCCATTTACCTTGCCGATGAAAGTAATCGATACATGTATTGACCGTTATTTACTTGGTCTCTATTCGGTGATCGGTGACATCGATTGACAGAAAGGAGCAGCTTGTGATATAATCGATTTAATGATGTTAAGTATAAGGCGATGTATCCAATAAATACTGTTTATACCTCAAGTAAATATCGACAAAACCTGGCTAAGCTATATCGATTATCAATAAAGTTTTATTGGCGAAGATGAAATTGAATGCAAAATCTATAACGGATAAAAAGCTGAGATTGACAATGCTGTACACACATTTCGCTAGTTTCTATGACCCTGCTCTAGTCTTAATGAGTTTTTTATAAGCACAGAAATGCATTTTTCTCCAAAATTCGAAATGCAGATTTAAAATACATAAAGACAACTATTTCCAATAAGTAAAGATGTAATCCATTCAATAATTAGAGGACGCCTATTTACACAAGTACATTTATTTATACTCGTAAACAAAATAAACTATAGCACTTTATAGAAGTGGAACGTTTCCTATTGTCATCGAGTATAGTTCATTTATTTCTTGACGTAATGAATACAAAAAAAAGGTTAAACGTTAAACTATCTGACCAGGAAGAATTCCAGCCTGTATCTCTTTATGTTTCTGACTTTTGGCTGTCACCACAACTGAAGTCTGAACTAGCGTGGTGATTATCATCCCTCCCACCTGCGCCCCATCACGTGACTGGCTAAATCACCAAGATCAATGTGTCAGGTCGTCCTTTTTGCCTTAATCCCACCACAAAAGCTTTGGAATCCCCCGCTGATTCAATTACTACTTATCGATCTAGACAGTTTTGTCACACTGTGACTCCTCTTGGGATTTAAACAAAGCTCGACTTTCACTACATTTCATCGAAAGTTAACCATGTGAAAACAAGGGGATTTTGTGGTGTTTCGTATTTCCTGTCCATGATAAATTTAAAGCAAAGAAATACGCCAAAGAATAAGATAATATAGAGTATTATGGGGATGAAGAGAAACACTTATAAAACTGTGTGTCAAACCAAGCAGACGACTAATTGGGCACGTTGCTCAAGCTTTGATCATTTAATGTAAAATAGGGGATAACTATGATAGTATACAACCCAAAATTATCAAACACGTAGTATGCGTTATACAAATATGATGTACATAGGCGTACAATAATCTTGTATTTCTTTCTGTTTTATAACAACTTACATTGTTATCAAAACAAACAAATGGGACATCAAACCAATCAAAAGTCGATTTACACTTAGTGAAAATCACATTATGAAAAATTACTCAGACACCTGACACCTTTAAAACAAACTTTGAGAGATTCTCTAGGGCATAACTCTACGCTTTAATCGTACATATAATTTGAAAGTAAATTTTGAGACAGTAAAATATTACTGAAAATAGACCCAGCAATCGATGTGAACCTATGATTTAAATACGAAACAACGGAAGTTGTCGAAAGTAGATTGCTTGTAAATACAGTCGATTTTCTATTTTCAGCTTCAGTTTTGTTCAGACTGCGAAAAGTGAGATGAAAATTGTCGAGGGTTCATTGTTTGGTTCTAATTAAAGTATTGTTAAGAGCTTTGAGTAATCGATAACCATATTGGATGAGATTAATGCGAAAGAGAAAGATGGTGAGAAAAAATGGCTGATTGGTCATATTTTACGCACTCTTCAACACAAAAAGTTGTAAAGATATCTTATTTTAATGGAGCTAGGAAAGTTAAAAACGGAGAGTCTATACACGTTTTTTCTAGGAAGTTTTAGATCGACAAGTGAAACTTTTCTAATAGTTTCATGTGTTGCGGATCGTTAAGCGATATTTATTTTTTGATTTAAAGCATAATTTTTGCGTCCTTGAAGATTAAAAATGGAGCCGTCGTTGTTGCGTTTTCCCGTCCTGCGTTTAGCCGTCGTTGTTGGTTTTCCGTTCCGGTGTTTTTCTGTTAATTGGTTCATGTAAAAGATATATTAAATAATATTCTCACCCTCTGGCCTAATTGGCAAATCTGTCTTACGCGCTCGGAGAACGGGGCATATACTAGTCTACATAAACATAACGTACTTTTGTAGGATAGCATTTACTGCTATAATATATTATGAATCTAAATAATATCTAATAACTCTCAATCGGGGATTTGTCACCAAATAAGCCATATTATTGAATTGTTGCATTCGTTTTTTAAGGTCTACGGGCAATAAGAAAGATACTCATCATAATTATTATAAATCTGGATACGAGATCGATAATCGATCGTCATGGTGCACATATGTGAGTCTCAAGTGCTATGTGTTTCAATCTCAATCTGCAAGTGATTGGATGTATTGATTCCATCTGATAGGCATGGGTGATAATATTGACAAGGTGCGCGTGATAAAGACCACGGACTATACATTTATAACACGAGGCATAATATATATATATATATATATATATATTCAATAACTACATTGATTCAATTAGTGATTAGTGATTAGTATCAGTTATAGTGTGAGTGAATAAGTGTGTATGTGTATGTCTGTGGTCGATGTGTGTTGTGATAATGTCCAGATATTCAGTTTTACTCAGGAGAAATATTTATAAATGTATTTCATTATCAAAGTTTTCTTTTTTACTTCAAATAACTTTTGATTTGCCGACCAAAAACCAAGACAGTGGGGAGTGGCATGTTTGCTTCTTTCCTATACTAATTTTCAATTTAAATGATAAAAAATAAAATCAACCAAATCCTAGCCCAACTTGTTATAGCACCCCTCCCATCCCTTTCTAAAAATACCATATTCGACAAAACGTTATCAAAACGCCATCTTCACGGTCACTTTAAACTTCAATTCATAAATTCGTCAATACAATCTAGGCCTGGACATGAAAACCAGATTTGGAATAAACACAAACATTGAATTGTCGAAATAGACTGCGTCTTCGGTGAATAAAGCCAAGATATTGCAAGGTCGAAAGATCATTAAGATAACAGAATAGCTATCAGAGACGCGTCTATGCGGAACTATAATTTCAGATTTGATATCGCATAACATTTCATTGTATTACACGTCAATGTGGAAGCCATATGATCGCTATCTTTCCGAAATACTCAACTATTGAAGACAAGTTTGATAAAAATTAGGACTAGAGCCTTCTGAAAACGATGTCACCATTATACATTTCTATAGTAACAGGTGGCGTAACAAGACAGAGCAATATAAGAAGATGTAAGAAGAAAAATAAATTCAAACAAAAGTTAAAGATAGCTCGTGATTTTCCTCGATAGATATGATCTCCAAAGTGGTTCAAGCGAATTGCCCTCTTATTATCATTATCGTAAAAAACAGCGTCTAAATCGCGATACCGGAAACACGGTAAATAACCATGGACGATAATACCTTACTCTATTATGGACTATAATAAGTGGATAAACCAGAACCGAGACTTTATTATGATTGCTATAAACGATACGGGAGTAAAAAGGTCGTTATTTTAAAACCTCGCATACATCGAATAATTGCTTCTGTATCTTTTTTGCTTAATATTTCCCACTGTACTGATATTTGTTTATATAGTATCGTTTAAGTTCAAAATGATTTTTAACGCGACCCCCCACTATGAAGCTTCTCTAGGATGTTTCAAATCTGCAAGCCTGTTCTTGTTGCCCTCATCATACACAGTGAAAATGCCAGGAGGGGACGTTATTGTCCCATGTTGACTATCAGTGCTGCTCCAAAATGTAGTTAAGGCCCTTAAGAGTGTCCCTTAGGAAAGAAAATGTCATTAACTTTAATTTATTTCAAAAGGTCGGTGTATATTAATCGAGGAAGCTTATCATTTGACAAGGCTGAAAGTTCCAGGGAGGTTGTCAGTCTTTTCCAGATAGGAGGCATCAGGAGAAATGGTATTAAGAGGGTTTTGCAAATTTCAAGGGGGGGGGCAACGGACTGGCAATCGCATTGACTAAAAAAACATAGTCACCAAGACGACATGAAAGCAGTTACAGACGACTCATTGACGTTACAAAATAATCAAGATCACAACCGATTCCGGACAGACTCGTTTAATTAAGAGAAACAACGTTGTCGTTGAGATGTAGAAAGACACCAAGTAGTACCACGACTATTATTATAACGCCAACTTGCCCTTCTTTCACCATCCTTTTCGCCACACCGTACTTCTCATTTCCCACTCTTTGCTTAACAAATGATCATTTTGTCATTAGTTTCTCCCTGACCTCCTATCTGTTCTCTCATCTCACTCACCAAAAAGATGTGCGAGACGTGACCTGTAACCCGATCATAGCTTTTTGATCCGTATGCTTAGCCCGATAATAAACCTCACTACATAACTGCGGGGGCACACACAGCGGAAAATCACAGGAGATCATGTCGTCGTTAGAAGAAATATTGGAAGGAAAATAAAAGGCGGAATCAAATCAACAGACGTAGGGTCAATTGTACTTTTTGGAGGAAAGTCATCACTTTACAACAAGTGGTCGTATCAAACATTATGCAGGGTTAACAAACTATTTATTAAGCAAATTCTGAACAGATTTAACGTCACCGTAAACATATATAAGGTAATATCGGGCGATTGTCTTTGACATGTGTACGTACTGGGAGTCAGGTGCAACATAACTCACTATTTCAAACAAAACCGTACATTGAAACCAGGTCAACCAGTCTTAATACGAATTTGTTAATATCAGGCAGGGTTCGCAAACAACAAATTCGTCCATCAAGGAAAAACTGGCCAGGTACTGGACAAACAGCAAGAGAGAAAGGCATATTAACAAAACAAAATGTCCAACATCAACTGAGTATACAAACCTCTTTACATAAGGTAAATCATGCCTAACGAAAACACATTAATCTAAGCCTAAAAAAATGTAATTTAATGGGAATAGAATTGTATTCACATTAACAAATGAAACCGTTCTATAGAAAATCAAATTCACGCCTCTTCCTTCTTTATCTTATCGCTATGTAGGGTTTGATATGCTACATTGATTTTGACGAAAGGATTTATAATTGCGATATATCCATAGAATAGAACAGACGGTAATTGGAGATGTGACAAGAGGGGGATAATAAACCATTGAGACAGGCACAGGGGGAGACAGGAGGATGGGGGAACGCATTGAATCTGGGCTTTAAACACGTTTAAAAACCAACCTCGGTGCCGTTTTCAATTCTTACGAATCTCTTATGATCATGTTTCCAGAGCTAATTCATCGGAAATATTCCATCGGAGCGAGAAAGATACAGTGAACAGGGTTACAGAACACAATCTACGGGTGAACAATGGGCCTGGTTTTGTAACGATCATGTTTCATACGAGAATGACAACGTCTTCCCCTTTACCTTTAATAACGATGCCATGTGTGACTGGGGAGGTTGAAGTTTGAAATACTCCAATTCAATTCAATGTTGTTTCGTTGATCGGGAGGTAGGATAATTTGTTTCAGATCAAAACAGGATGTTATGCTTGGCCGGGTTTAGAACATAAAAAAGTGTGGAAGACTGAAGGGGAGAATTAAAGGAGAACGAAGATTAAGAGTGTATTGTTGAAGTTTATGGAGATAAATACTGTAGATGGATGGATAAAAGGAGTCAGAACTAACAAAAAGAGAGGATAACAAGAAAATTTGATATAGATTAAAGATATAAGTTTAAGTGAATTGTAAGGGTAAAAATACTTAAGGAAGAGTGGATGACTGATGGGTGGTTGGATTGAGCTTGATTGGTGTGTTGGTGTGAACATAAGGTATAACTGATAATCAATGTAAAAAGGTCAATTCCAGTATAACGTATTAAGTTAATATTAATGAAACTTACGAGTGTCAACATTCATAATGTCACTGTCACACTGTAAATATGGGGTCATTGATCTGCATAAAGATACGACAGGTGTTTTGGCAGCGGGCTGATTCAAGCATAGAGACTCCATCAGACTGATCCTGTCAAGTTCTTACGGATGCCAGTTTCTGAATCCGTCGGCATCTTGATTGAAAATTTGTCAATTTTCGACACAGTCGACGAATTCTTCCCATCAAGCTAAGATGTACATAAGAACTAATCCACCTATATATAAGAAGGTCTCACCGGGTTGTATATATAAGTTAGTGCTATGAACATGCTTTTAAACATGAATATGTGGAGTAACTGTTTGAGACAATGGAAGTCTTTCGTAGAGAATCCAGCATTGATTAAATCACTTCTGACAAAACTCACATAAATATCCAATATATCTGACGATTGAATTGTTGTTGATACACAAAACACTCACAACCCGTATCTGTCCATTGACACACTGAAGGACACAATAGTCCTACATTTTTATAAAATCGAAAATCTTAATGTTAAATTTTGAGACCATAAATCCAACAAGTGAAATGAAAACTTAAAAATAGTACACAAATGAGTGACGGCTAACCAGTCTTAATAATGTTGACAGTTGACACCCAGGTAGGAGAGAGTGCAGGACATGAGCGGTGTCACAGCGGCTCCCCCTCAACTCTCTGTCTGTGCTTCGAGCTTCGGTCACGGTTCGATCTTTGTTAACAGGTGTTTCTTATTGGTTCTGTGAGGGAGGATCAAAGGCGGATGGGAGGGGGTGTTCAAGGGCGGATAGGAGAACACAGAGGGGCAAGAGTATGAAAACAAGGGGATGGGTGGCTCACAGATAGTTATAAAATTCAGCAACAGATTTTCTTTTGAATTCATGAAATTCACGACAGGTGAAAAATGAAGACACTCAGATTGTGTGATGTACAAGACTGATCGCTTTTCGATGTGTCGATAGTAGAGCATTATTCTACCGAATTGTTAGAAATGGAGAGGGGTTGGTAGTGAAGAGTGTCAAACTTTGAAGAGTGAGCCCTTGTTTAGGTCACGACCTTTTTTACACGATGCGTCGTCTCTTTAATATCAAATGCATAGTTTGGAATGACACGATATGTGTAACAATTAATCGATAATTGCATACCCGTAAGTAGCTGCATGACACAAAATGTATCAATTTACTAATGCTAACATTAGAGAAAACTATAATATAATATGTACACTAGAAACAACTTCTATATCGATAAAATTAAAAAAGTAATGATTTATAATTCTCGTTTTGTTATAGAAAAGATACATTTCTTTCATTCAAGCGTGTCATTCCAATGTCGCCGCATCTCACCAGGAGACTTCCAGAAAATATAGTGGGAGGGGAATTAAAGGACAAATGGAAGTAGACCAACGAATTCTGGAAGGGAATGTGTCTGTATAGTTAGGTATGGCACAGGGGATCAGCTGGAAAGAAAACTATCGAGGCCTTTATTTGATTCCCTATGAAAGACCGATATGGATCAAATCACTGCTTGCAAATAAGATAGGAAGAAGGTAAGGACGGAAGAGCCTCATTATATCAGCACTGCGTGATACTAGTTCTTATCCAAAGACCCAACAACCCCTTTATGTACACCTGATCTGATCGTTTATTCACCTTTAACTTCATTCATTCACCAACTCCCCCAATCCCCCTGATCGAAATACATACCAGCGTATTATCTCGTACTCCTAGTTTTCTTAAGGTCACTGGAATATCTTCCCCCATCCCCTACATTTCCCCTATATTTTCTCCCTCAACGAACAGCAGTATCAGCCATTCATAGATTTCATGTATCGGTAGTGGCAGTTATTATGAAGTGTCTTGTTTACAAACGTGTCACATGGCCCTTTAAAATGGTGTAACGGGTGACAATTAAAGGGAAGTTATTATTGCAATCTTGTAAAGGGCAGTAATCATTGTGATATTTCAATTATCTTTATTCACATTGGATAATAAAACCAGTTATTCCACACAAAACCATCGTTACAAAAGACAAAAAAGTACGGAGAATTGATAACTAACTTGAGAAGTAGGAGGACCCATAAACTCGCTATTGAACACTAATAATAGCCATTTAATATGAATACCGGAAGTGTGTATCCTGCTTATAAGATCATTCTGATATGTTAAAATGTTTCCTTTTGTGTTCTTATATCATTAGCCTGTGGTTATGAAACCCATATAACCTTAATATGGTTACTACATTGTCACTTCTGACAGGTTAATAATACGATGAAGTCAAATCTAGAACATATTGAAAACGACTACCGGAAGTGTTTTCCGTAAGACCCTGCTTATTGGATGATTCTAATAAATATTTAAAAATGATTTAATAAATTTCCCATCAAATATGTGTTATTCAGTCAGTCAATAGAGGAATGTTTGAGAACAATCTAAAAATCGAAACCGACAAGCGATCGCGATAAATTCCTGACACCCCCTCATATAGTTGACAATGTGTATACACTATTTGATGAATGAATACTAGCAAATCAAAGAGCCGGAAATGCTATTCGATTGTAGCGATCAACATTTTTATGCCATGTTTTCCACGCACCAAAAGAGCCCCGTAAAGAAATGTTGCCACACCTGCACAAAACACAGCGATCACATTTATCAATTATTTGACAGATTCAATTCTGTCGACAAAAGTGATTTATTAGCTCAGACCAAACAACACATCCATGAGCTGCTACCAGCCGTCTCTCTGTTTTCTAGAGGTATTCAATAAACACATGAACAGAGAGGTCAATGATCTTTTTTATTATACCAACACCGATCCCGTTTTGATGGCAATGTGATCAACGTGGATAGGGGGGCTTATTTTGAGTTTGGCCCCCACCTGAAATACGCCACTGGAGAGCGTGACAACTGGCGTCAGAATTCTCCGGTCTGATCAGTTTCTCACACAAATCACACAAAAGATCGCTAAGCGGGGGGAGATAACTCTGGTCTTTTCAATACCGTGACCGACCAGATCATTTCAATAGAAATTGAAAATCCTATCTCCAAACAACGACCATCGCGCTGATCATCAGTACTCGAACACCACCTGAAGCAGGCACCACAGCATACCCCATCCCCCATCTATCAAAACCGACTTTCAAAAACATTACTTGAAATTTCCAAACTTTTCTATTGAGTGGGTTCTTCAAGGAGACATTCAGCTTTTGAAACGCCATCCTCATGTCATTCTATGCCCTGGATCTTTGAAGGGATCATTTTCCTATTATACCCAATGTCAATGGATTATTATCGTCAACCATTACCCCTTTCCCCCAATATCTTGGCGTAACAAACTATCGAAAAACGAGTTTCTATAGGAAGGTCTTCAGCTCTTTACAGTTCGACCACCGTCGGTTATCATTGGAAGTACCGTCCAAGGTAAAGAGGGACCGATAACAATGAATGGTAGTGAGATGGGTGAATGATGGGGGTATCGGGGTCTACAGTCAGGCCAGGTCATGCCATTATACACAGTGATTGGTATAGGAAATCGGGATGGGACAAGGCTCGATGACCCACCCGGTGTTTGAACTTAAAGTTCATGGGGTCAAGACACGGTGGCATCAGAGAGGCAAAGTGGGTGAAGAAAGGAAGAAATGATTGATTGATTAGGTTGTTGAAGTAAATGTATGCTAAGGATACCATGGGAAAGACGCAAATTTTACGATTAAAATCATTCTTTTACGGAACAAGGTTTCTGTAATGTAATCTAGAAAATCACTCATCGTATCTAGATGTAGTACTTAAGTAAGATGTAAAGAAACAAGACCGCTAATACCTGGTCGTACAATTTCATTGACCATGAAGCGTAAACATATCAGATTAATTTACTTAACATTGTCTTAGTATTTATCAAATTCAAATATTACAAGATTTTTAAAAACTAGACAAGACTCTGGAAACACATGGTTTTATATACATTCCCCTACTCGTGTTAGCAACAACAGGTGTTTGTATAGTGATAACTAGATTAAATTAAAGTGTAAATCGATAGGTTCAGTACCTTAATTTGGTTCCTATGACTAACCTTCCACCTTTTGAAATGTAGCTAATGTTACATAATAAAAAGTAAAAAGGGACATAACAAATTTAAATAAAATCTACGTAGCCTAATACAGTTATCCCTCTACGTTGCTTCTCAATTCTCACCTAACCCTCAGTTTTCCCTAAGTATTCGCGATTTTTTTTCATTTCAAAGAGATCCTATATTTTCAACAACCCCTAACCCCATCCCACGTGGTCCAATACCATGAAAATAATACAAGGAGATGCAAGTAACTTTTGTATTCTGCCGCTGAGATATATTGCTTATAAAGCCTTTTACTTAATCCCAACCATACATATTTCACAAATGCCACTGACACTAATAAGAGTCTATTCCAATAGAGTGACTCTGATGTAAATTGTAAACTATCCATTTCTCAGACCTGCTCAACCAGAAGAGATCGAAACCCTGTCAAACACAGACATAACTGCACTTAAGGAATGATCACTAGCTTCAGCATCACTCAACCATGGCCAAGGATTAAACAAACTCCAGAGGCTCAAGATCTCAGCTACGGTCCAGGAAGCCCTAGCCACCACCACCATCATTATCACCAGCCTTTCAGCGCCCCCACCACCAATTCGAACCAGGAGGTGCTCTAACTTCAAGCTTCAACGATGATTGATTTCGTTCCATAGCATCCCTTTTATAATTACCTCGCGTCTCGCTCCGCTTCACTCGTTCTTTAAGGGTTTTGAACAAGTTTGTAGCATTGTCTCCCTTTTCTTTTTTCATACATTATCTCCCTTGCGTATCATGTTTTTCTTGTTTGGACAAAGGGGAGGACGTTGGAGGCGGACAAAAACACTCAGAAGAAAAGGATAGGATTTGAGATTCATTGAAAGGCCAATTATATGTTTCAACATTAAAACAGACTTCATGGATGAGGAAGAGTTATTTTCTGATTTCTTTTCTGTAAGATGACTGAAAATTTAAAGATATGAATGATTTTGACATTTTACCGAAGAACAATGTCTTTGTTAAATGTCTGACCGCGTGTCATATGAATGCAATTAGTGAGGGAGGGGGGTATAAGATTGTGTAGAAGATACTCAGATAGCCTAAGGTAGTATTAACTATATGAATCAAATGTTCTTTCACTGCACCGATTATATTGAGAAGGTCATAAGTTTGCGTCGTCAAACCGATTAGAGCAAAGACAACTAAATGTCATATTAAATTTTGGATTGTTACACATGATAATAAACATTTAGGAGTTCAAAAGACTACTACTATTACTTGGAATGGTTGACTATCGTTTCCACTGACAAAAACTGTTTCTATAGCAATATGGATGGATTGTTGGAAAATTAAATTAATTTTCTATAAAAAAGTATTCTTATTTACATCGAACAAGAAATGCGGCATCCTTTTGCTGAAATCGATCATTGAAGTAATGTAATTTTATATCTATGAGTATTAGTTGAGAATACAAAGACACAGAAACTAAAACATGTCTTCTATTGGTTCCATCAAATGATTAGTTTGAACTACTTTAACATTTTTTTGCAAATTGTGTATTATCAATAACAGAACTTCATTTGAGTTGGTTAAATGGGAGAGTTTCTGTGGCACAAAGAATAAGAGAGATTACACTAACGCCCTTCTGTAATGAGCCAAATCAACTGACGATATCATCTCAGATCGGAAATGACTCAAAAGGCAGCCGGCTGCTCTGATGGTCCTCACCGTCGTAATTTAGATTTTTTGAGCACTGCAGATGAAGGAAATCCTCCAAGTACAAACACATGTTGAGATGGCCATTGGTAACTACTCAATACCAACAGGAAAGAGAACAACTTGAAGACCAACCAAGACGAGACTTATGACATCATCTAAAATCAAAGGATGCTTGTCCAGTGTGAACACGACCAATATATTACGTAACAAAAGTGATGTGGCCAGACAGGGTTACGGTCTGTTGGATCTGTTTTGTATCGATGAATGATGACCACTTCAGTTACGAGTTACGAGTAATGGTCAGATCTCATCGATAATGTCCTAGAATGTTCTGAGTGGTTCGAGGGAAACATTCCACAGCTCTGTACACAAATCGAAACACGACACTGCTCGATATATCAAACGAACGATTTCCCTTCTAAATCCGCGGATTACAGACGCTTTAGCCACCTCACTTAGGGAATGTCACTGTTTACACAGACTTTCTAACAAGTTTCAATTACTCGTTAAATCCCCTTCCTCGGCCATTTGTATGTTTGGATGACATTTCACAAGTAATCAGCTGATTTAAGCTACCCAGCAATGGTCACAAAGCTCTGACCTTTACATTTCTTTTCTTCTTCTTTCAAGAAAAGGGGGCACTGTAGTTCGTTACTTTTTTTGATAATGTTATGGTGGCTCATTTGTAAAAGTGACGACAATATTAATTTTCGATAGACTGAAAATGTAGGATTGAAAACAAATATACGAAAAGAAATAGCAACCGAGGGGGCAGACAGTATTTGATTTTCAATCAAACAATCATTAAAATGAATTACTGTTTAATGTTAAGAGCGTCAAATAACGTAATGCACTCTATGGCCGCATAAGGTTCCGCTTATTTAAAAGTTCAAGTTGGTGAAGTGAAATGCTCAAAAGTTGAGATACCAACAATCGAGGAAGGACAAGTAGGTTTCATAAAGATATAGAAACCTTAAAAGCACTTGTAAATAACCAGACCATTCTCTTAATCGGAACCAGGCTATAAACCATAAAGTTCATTTTCTCACAAATATAGGTAGCCCAGAAGCTAGCAGTAAAAAATAACGTGCAACACGAGACGGACTCCCAAGTCGAAGTAGTCGTTTTATCACAATGAAGCAATAAGGATAAAGATAATAAAACAATTCTATTCTACGTGCTTATCAGACAAATCACAGCGAGACACTGGCTACGAACGTTAATCTGTTAAACATGATTTCAGACCATGTATGCGGCGTTTCAAAATTATATCTACATCATTCTCATAGGTAAATGAATAAATCTGAATACCACCATATTGTTAAGGCCTTTCTAGAGAGGCGGTTAGGGGGGGGGGGAGGGCTTGAGGTGGTCACTGTGTGAAACAATTCTATAATAACAACCTTTCAAAATATATTTTTTTTCATTAATCCATATCAAATTTAGATGAATTTAAGAGGTTGTCTAAAGCGAAGTATTCAGAACCCAATCTAAAACGGTCATAAAAGTTACTTGCTTAAAGTTACGACCAAATAAACATCATACAAATTATATTTTCTTCAAAAACAAGTCTTCACAAATTTGTCTCGTGTAAATACAATATAATAACCCCTCTTCCTGGATCACATTAGCAACTAATTCTAAACCTTATCATAATTTTTTAACCATCAGTGAAGTGAAGTGAAGTGTGTCACGACGCAATTTCTCGTAATTTCCAAATGTCATGCAGAGATCAGCAGTTCTGTCCGATATCTTCCAATCTCCTTATATCTATGTCGACAAAGAGGCCAGTCAAGATCTGGCATTAGATTGAGTAAGATTGGGTTATGTCGAGTTCTACGAGCACAGCATGGTGCCCGTATGGTTTACGTGCGTGACCGTGAGCAGCCACCTTAGTTCCCACAAATATCAACAATCAAACGATACAACAAACAATATGTTCAACATGTATACACGTTGCACCATACACCACTCCGACCTGTCAACGTGCATCGCACAATTCCCCATCACAGGCTCGGGTCCGCCTTAAACAAATCTGATAAACACAAATATTTAAATATCCCGCTGTGTGTGTTTAGCGTTAGATTGCCCATGTGCGTAATAATGGAACATATTGTCTTAGAATCATTTATCAGACAGAGACACGAGGGATGCCGATACCATGTGTGAGAATCTGCTGTACTGCATTCGAGAACGTCACATCGAATAATTAGAAATACATTATCCAACCCAGAAATCTATCTGCAAGGTCAAGATATAATGAAACATATTTTAGCACTTTTCTTTATCGTTAAAGCATAAACACAATTCTTTACATTATCAAACACATTAATCTATCTGCAGGGTAAGGAGGGTTAAGAAGATGAAACACATTTTAACACTTTTCCTATATCGTTTAAGCAGAAACGTAACTCTTTCGACTTTCTGGAAAATAATTTTATTTAAGATCCGCTTATTGTAAAACCTAGATAATATCAAAATGCAATCAGATACATAACTTAAATTAAGTTTATTGACCCAGACATTGATAAACAACACATGGGCCTAGAATGTTCCCTGTCCACCCCAAAATGACGATAGGAGGATAATAACCTCATTTGTTAATTAAATTAGGCAATCGTAAAGTAAGGGTTACACAACACGTTAGATAAGCCCCAATACTGACAGCACAACATGAACTCATTAGCCGAAAATCTTATATTCTTTTTGGCAAAATAGCTGACGTTTTAACTAATTTAAACAATATGTGTTCGCGATAAGGACAACTGTTGATAACATGTAATGACCCGGTCGTTGACACCCAAGAAATACAGCTTCAAATACACAAATTATGTTTTGTTCCTTATCTCCCGATCTCAAAGTGCCCCTATTTTTATACCATGTTTCGGGTTTCTGTCGTCAAACCAAATTGCTATCAGCAATCTCTTTAAATTTCTCTTCTTTGATATTTTTTGCAATAACGAGAAATATAAAATTGGTTAAACATGTTTCTATATTGTTGACTTTTTTTAAAGGGTTCAACGTCTCCACGACATATCCATGTTGACTTGTTTTATATATTCGATCAAAACAACATCAGAAGGGGAAATGTTGGTTCACATTGCGTAAATGAGGATCGAGTGTCATGCAAGAGTTAATTTCGCAAAGGATAAAAAAAATACGACGAGAAATAACCTTTAATTAGGAGGTTGACATGAATTGGAAGAGCAAATAGCTAGTCTGCAGAAAATGTCTTCCACTATGTTCGAAAACGGAACTTAACAGGTTGACCCTGGTTAAATTGTCTTTATATGATATTCTGAAGATGTAAAGCGAATTATTTTCACAATTGCACAACGCCACATAAGTAGGGATTTATTTCAAAACATTTCAATTTTCTCTGTACAAAACCCGGCAATGACTTTTTAAGTTATCGCCACGGTATTTTAGCTAATCATGGCAGGAAACCGTGACGACGGAGCATAACTTAACTATCGAGTGATTTTTGTCAACAACTTAACATAATAACACCGTCGTATCAATTTCACATCGCTTGCCAAAACGTTCAGTCAATGCAATCAATTCACAACAATTATTGCATGTAACATTTGGTATTATATTCAAGTACCGTATCATAATATTATCGACAACGGCCAATGTCCTGGAGACCAAAAACTAAACTCGAACACTAATCGAAGAAGCAAGTGTTCGCTAATGAGCTTCAAAAATGCTATCCTTCTCAGTCTTTACCGAGGACTAATTAGACACACGTGACGTGAAGCCAGTTACATTGGTACATAGATCATTCAATGTATGCTCAGGACCAAACGTGGAACCCAAAACTCACAATTCCAACCATGTTAGTGAACTTAAACATGTGTTAAGGCCACTGTAAGTTTAAGATTCCTAACGCATTGGTTACATGTCGAAACAATGCAAGTCTCCATTCAATTGCAAAATCATCAGCAGGCAGAACCAATATAAAAACGATTAAATCGCACATTCGCAAAATATTTAACTTCAAAAAGTAACGTTTACAAAAATAAAGATATTTTAAAACCAAACTTTGTGATAATTGATGGAAAAATATTAAGATAAGATAAAACTTATTTGTCCATAAAAGGAAATTTGTTGCAGCTTTACATAAAGAAACAGTAAATATAAAAGGTGAATCTGTTCACCAATGCATCAATGAGCATCCTAGAAGATCTATACACAGACAGTTTTTCCTAACTTAAACCCAAAGATCAAACGCACGCGTTTAAAGCAAATAACTCGTCTCGAGTTTTAATCCTATATCAACTTACTTTGGGCGTCACTGTACTTGTTTGCCTCTAGTTTCATCCGGTAACAAGAGGGACAGGCTATGATAATGTTAGGGACTGATCTTCTAAAATCGAACCAAACGTTGTATTAGGCCTTAAAACGCGGTCAAAATGTTTCATTTAAAAATATCATCTAAAATGTAACACACACAAAACGTATCTAACTAGAGCTCTTATTTGCAACAAGGATGTATGAGTATGCCTGTGTTGAGTTTTGTGTGTGGTTATATTGGATTGTGAAATTATTATTTTTCAAGCCACGTTTCTCAGCATAATTTGAATGAATGTCTTTCTTTTAGTTTATTTTCCCAATCTGCTCCCATTTCTTAAGTTTTGAACGTGGGTGCTAAAAGCAGACTGGCACACCACCATGAATCATTCAATCGATCAATCAATCAAAACGAAATTTGAACGATGAATCATCCAAAGAATGTGATCCCGGTCCCTGATCACAAAGTTTGTTGAAATGCGCCAGTAACGTAATAATTTATCTGCGAATCAAAGACAAGAGACAAGGAAAACAAACTGTCTGTTTTCGGGAAGGGGGTGCACAAATCATGACCCAATTGCTCTCATCTTCATAACTTCATACACACCAAAGACCTTGGGGGTAAAAGTCGTAGGGTGATGTGTTTTTGTAAAAGAAAGGAGTGAGTGGCGATGCCTCTGGATTGTGATCTCGTGTCTTTGTTTCACATCATCGAAGCTATCCCCTCCCCCTACCCCCGGGCCACAAGATGGGAGGGATGATGGCAGCATCACCATTATGATGGGAGCCGACACCGGAAACAAGACCCGCTATTACGCGTGAGGCATGGCGCCCCCCGGTGCTGATCGGGAAAAGGTCAATGCGAGGAAATCGGCAATCGGAGTTTGTTCTGACTGCGTGATTGCCTCTCCAGCCACTCACTGATTGCTGCAGCTTTTGATTGACTCTAATATGCCTTAATATAAGGTCACGTGAATTTAGGGTGATGTGTATGAAATGAGGGTAGATGGGGTGTCCCTCATTGGTACTTAGTTCTGTGTTTTAGTTAGTCTGATCATGGATGAGTGAATCCAAACAAAGTATTTCCTTATCCTATATTGTCAGGTGGCAATATGATAATATATATAGAACTAATAGCAAGAAAGAGAGTTGAAAACTGTTAATCAAATGTAAACCTAAAATTCGAAATGTTGGATCAATGAAAAGAGAAAAGTTTTGAAAATCACCACCTTAGATTTTTCTAAATACAAATAGACGTAGCTTTCATTTAACACCAGAAACGAGGAAATTAAAGAAAATTAATTAAAACTAATTCACCTACAACTCTGATTGAAAAAAATGATTCCAGGTTAAAAGTATAATTTTTGCTTAGTTCTTGGAAAAAAAAACAACTAGAAAAATCATTATGTTAGCAACTATAAGCTTTTTGACTATTTATGCCATTTTTCATAAAATAACAAAACAACCAAACAAAACTACGTACATTAAAATAAATCACGGACAAACAGGGTGCATAGCTCTCTTAATAAATCCCTATAATAGCTCTAGCCAGTGATCGCTTACAATTTCCCGCCCCAGAGGTTATGGGTTTCCTGTTAGCTCTGAACGATTTACAATAATGGTCTTGTGGAAAAGGTCAATCGGTCACTAACTCCATCCAGACACTTGCAATAAAGATTTGTAACTGGTACTGACAACAGACAGTTGTCGACTAAATTAGATTTCTTGTTTTAATTTGAGTACATTCGCTGCTTCTATCCATATAACGGAACAACCAATCTACTTTATCTGAGAACTTGGTAGGTTGAAACTGTTCAGGTTAATTGCTACTGAATCAAAGACAAACTATCGACACATAGAAGGACTGGCTGAATTTATAGACCTTCTTACAGCTCTTCATATTAGACCATCAACACGTTCTTTAACATTAAAAATCTGACGATTAAAAATACATATTTCTGTACTAACCTGTGCGGTGACCTCCACTCTCTCCTCATGTTCCCGTAGTTTGTCTTTGAGTTGTTTGATGGTCACCTCTGTGGACGATACAATTACATTTCATGAGGCTACGACAGTTTTATCTTGTTTGGAGGGTGGGTAGTAAATCATAACATTTCAAACTGTTTTAATAGCTTACAATTTTTCGAACATATCCAAATCACCAGCAAAAATAACAATTTCAAATAAACATATGACAAGACAACTTTATAACCGAAATGGAGGATTATCTATATCATGTTCTTACCAGTAAAACATTTACCCTCGTTTAATGTTAATCAATAAAGGGAGTAAGCGACAAAGCAGACAGACATGTAGACAGACAGACAGACAGAC
>JAUUEB010214178.1:0-13671 GCA_032362205.1 Clione limacina | reverse complement strand
TAACCTTATTATTAGGTCTCTATATATGCATACAATTTGTTTTTGTATTGCTTAGGGCAGGATATAAGCAAAACCCCCGTATAACATGAAACTCGATACAACATGACTTTTTACGTTGCACCAGAAATCACGTTGTATGGGGGTTTTACTGTATGTGAACAAGAAGACACATCTCATTCTAACTATGTGAACTTACATTTCACAGTGACATTTTTGGAACACTTGTTTTTCATGATTCAAATTTTTTTTCAAGGACATTAAAAATTACATACCTTTAACAATATTGTCAAGTTTATTTTTGAAAATTTACAATGTGATCTATTAAAAAGCAAAAAAAGCCATATCGCTTCAAAGTAGTTGAAACTTTCCAATGACGGGGAGTATACATACTAGTCAAACTTGCCTTAACCGCAGACGCTTAATCCATATATTTGCTTAATCATATTCTAGTTGGAGTCGGTTAAGACTGAGAGTGCATCAATGTTAGTTGATGCTTAAGTACATAATTACTTTGGATTCACCCATTTTGAGGTGGTCGAGCAAAGGAAATAAATCATTCACCCAGGACATTGACAAGAGGAAGGATCCTCCAAAGAATTTGTTTGTCCAGGTAGGTGAATCTAAAGTAATTATGTAATTTTGCTTAATAAGAACAAAAAACAAACTCCTGTTTTAATCTTCTTTAAAAAAAACTTAAACTCAGCATATAGAAAAAACACATGCTATGTTTAAACTTAACGAATTATGACATAAAATGACCAATTTAATGCAATCATTTGAGGCAGAGTTAGATAATTTTTGTACACAAAATATTTAATTTTATAATTTCTCAGTTTGATTTTTCTATTGGTGTTGTTAATTTTCCTGTTACTAGTTGTTATCATTGCTTTTTTTTGTATGTTTCCTTTTTTGAGTCGTTTTTAAGTCATTGCGTTAAAACGATAATCTTTTTTTTAACAGGACAAAATGCTGCTTCCGGAAAAATTCGATATAACCCAGAGCAAGCAGGATTTTCCAGCTCAGAACTGCCCTTAATTCTGACGCCAAGCCTATTTTTTGTTTGTATGTTTGTATTGGTCTTTGGTTTGTTTATATTTGTGATTGTGTGTGCGTATTAATGGATTTTTTTAGGTAGATTAATTTTTGTGCGTGTGTTTGGGCGTATAAACATGTGTGCGCGCCTATGTGTGAGTGTGTGTGTCTGTTTACAGTTTACACAACATAAACTATATAGATTTTCATCCAAAATTAAAACCTCATAAATTTAAAAAAAATGACGATGAGCCGGTTTAAAAAACAAAGATACAGTATGCCAAGTGCAGTTACGTCGAGTTTGTACGTGTGTTTTTATGTGTGCGTATAATTGTTTACAGGCCATAAACTCTTTCATGACTTTTTCATCCAAATAGATACGAAATGACAAAAATATAATCTCCTCTTTTTTCATTATTATTTTGTTACCAAACTTATTCTCAACACCAAGAATTGGTGTAGAGTATATGACGCTGCTCGTTTGTCTGTCTGTGGTCACGATAACTCAAAAAAATATACCACTCATTGTCGTAAAATCGTGTACAAAAAATTGTAAATCAACACGATGAAGACCCCTATTTTATTCCAGCAATATCCGTTAACAATTGACAGAGTTATGGAATTTCAAATAATTAACAAAGAATGATAGAGATACTCGATTGTCTCCATCACGGTAACAAGTTTCTATTTCCGTGTTCTAAAGGCGCTTAATACCGATGCTGTGCGCACTCACTTTTGGCGCGGAACTTAGCACTGTGTACCCTTGCGCAGCATTCAATCTTTTCATAAAGTGTATTCTTGATTGCAATCCAAGCAGGAACTTTATTTTCTCAGTGTTTTTCAAAACATATTTTGATAAAGTTATATTTACGTAATGCTGACATGGTACAATAAGGACATGTTTTATTTTACATGGTGTCGAGTTTGTACTTCATCTGAGTACTCATGTCAGAGATTGAGAGTCCTTTAGTTGATTCCAAATTTTGATTAAAGAGAAGCTCATTGAACACTGTATTCAATTGAATGCCTCATGCCTGTTATAGCATCATTTATGCCTTTAAGCAAAATGTAATCACGGCTCCCACTGTTAAATTTCAAAACAGCTAAAAAAAACTTTGCCTGAAGAGTATTGGGCAGGTCCTCAGGATTTAAAAAATATAAAATGGTTGTTTAAACACTATTTTAGCCTTTTATCATCAAAATCGTACATTTGCAAGGATTGGAGCACGTGTTGGTTACCTGGTAATTAAACGCAATTGCTTTGATGAAGGAATGTGGTGAAGTAAACAAACAGGACCAACATTCACAAAATTGCTTGAAGCACAACACCAATTGTCATGGCAACTCCTTGATTAATATATAATTTTCCAGAATAGTTATGTCACTTGAAGGCTAGAAGCATGACAAGAAACAATGTGGCAAAACATTGGTGTAACATTTCTTTTAATATAGACTGATTGAAGGATTCACATTTACTGCTGTCAGTAACTGACAAATAATCATGACAATCAAAGCACATGACAGAACAACTTGAATGATGATACTCAAAAAAAGTCAAATAAATTGAAAAAAAGCAAATCCAACACTTCTCAAGAACAATACCTTATTTCCCTAATTTTACATCAACAGAAAAAGCTGGTCCTAGCTAATGTTTTTTAAGCCTGTTTTATTAAGTGAGCTTAATATTCAGTAAACAAAGCTTAAACCCAAACCCATGGGATCAACCTTTTGGTTTGGATTTAGACAAAGTTTCAGTTTGGAAATTGTAATTAACAAAGACGTATAAAGTAGGGGATTTTAAAAGTATGTTGGTTTATAAAAGGTTTGTTTAACCAGTTTTTACTGTATATATATATACCCCCCCCCCCCCAGCCAAACTGAGAACATTAACACAAATATATGGGAACTTTCTTGTTCTATTTGTAATCTTAAATACAGAATTTTATCAATTAGTTAAAAATATAGTATGTCCACCAGCCCTTTTCTATATGGTATCCAATCGATGATGATAGGACGCAAACAATGAAGTGTACAGTTCAGTATCAATTCAAGATCTCCAAGAGTTCTAGCCAGTACTGTATCCAGATCATCTTCTAATCTTCTAGTATAGTGTTAAGGCAATACTCAACTCTTTGACAATTGAACATAAATTTTCACAGGCATTCAGGTCTGGTGAAGATCCGACCATTCATCATTGCTAAAAAAAAGTCCACTTTGTTGGCTTGCAGCAGGGAGCTTTACTGTGAAGGAATGTTGTCTCTTTCACATTAATGGCATTTTAAGGACATACTCCTTTTGGGATTAATTAGCACTTGTGTCATAACATCCAGCGAGAGTTTTGTTTGAACAAGCTCAACCTCGAAAGGGGAGGTTTGGAATCAGAATGTGAGTCACACACGAGCCTGAAAGGCACAGCGGTGCATCAGTCACATGGCTCATAGCTTCCCAACCATCAGTGATGGCAGTGGTCTTTTGCCGATTCGCTTTGCATTCTGGCAACATAGAATGGTACACCCACGGGGACCCCTGGTCACAGGCAATGCACAAGTTAACTATCCCTTGCCGGGTATCATAAATTTTAAGGTGGCTACTGCTCATGATTTTGATTTGTGCTAGGTGACATAGAAACTGATCAAGCGGCCCTGTCGGAACCCCTGAAACCACAATGCGTGCTGGTGACAGCTGAGGATAACACTGGCACTGACAGAAAACATGTGCTGCATGCTCCTAAGCCTACGCAAATTATGTAAGGATGGTGTAGGATTCGTAGGGTAACTTAAGTTTATAAAAAGCAATTCTAAAAGGATTGCCATTATTTGACAAATCTATCCCTTTGTTTAAATAACCGCCATTCATAACAAATTGTTGCAAATGGTGTTTCTACAATGAAGTAGGAGAAATTTCAAAATATGCCACCTCAAGATTAGAGAATAGAAAATGTTGCACTTTATGGAAATAACAGGTTTATGTCTTATGGTTTTTCAGTTTGGTTGGCTAGGGGGGCTAAGGTATAAACCCACCCTGAATATAATCTTAATAATCTGTTACAGATACAGAAATGTTTATCAAGTAGTTTGAACACAAGAGCTATCGTAAGGTATATTCTCCAGCACTCAAATCCAATAAGTTATCTAAAAATCAATTGTAAACATGTATGGAAGCATGGTTGAAATATCATGTCACCAATTGCTTCATGAAATAAAAACCAAACTAAACAATTCTTAAACGTAAAGTGGTTGCTCTGTAAGTCATTCCTAGTGCACTTGTTACCCTTAGTGTGGGTCTTTTGTCTTTGGAACCAAGGTCTGCTATACCCTATCTTGGAGTCTGTGACAGACGGACAAGTTGAAAGCTCCTGGCCTGGATCTACAAGGATGCTTCTCAACAAGCAGATTTGTCCTGGAAAGAAGAGAAGAAGGATTCATGGCCTTGTTTTCCTCAGAGTATTTTATAATTGAATATCCCATTTGGTATAAAGCACTGATGGAGCTGCTGGGGGTCAGATGGCATCAGGTAGACGCAGTGCTCATCTTGGAACATCTGACTGGAAATGTATTAAGGAATGTTGTCATCAATTTCAGGATATGCAAGTTAACTGTTCAAGATTGACCATAAAATAAAGGACAAAGCTATAACAGTTAATCTTTTTAGATTTGACTTTGAAACTGAAAAGTCTAATGGAAGTCATATTCTTAAAATCAAGAAAAAAAGCAAAAATAACAAATTAAAAAAAGAAAGAAGTAAAATGATTTAAGAAAGAAAGTAACATGAATAAACAACACATTTAATTAATGGGTTTTTTCCATAACCGCGCCTTGTCAATTTCTGAAATTACCTCAATAAAGAAAACTTTGATAGATAAGACTTTAAAAGATGTTTCACATACTCATGATCTTACATTTTGTTTTAACCCCACCCAAATAGTGGTGACCATCCAACTTCAGGAGGTATTATGTTATAAAGACTAATGCAGTTACGTTTGGAGATAAATCTAGTAATAGAAATAATTAAATTATTTTACTTAAGAATTCAGAAGAGCTGTTTTTTCTGCTGTTGGCTAATTATCCAGGCATTATGTATTTCACTTTTAGTGGATTATTATTGTAAAACAACACATGGTGTTAGACAATGTAACTTTAAAGGATACGGAAATCTAAGGACCCAGACACCATCAGAGGGCAGTACAATGGGACCCTCTAATCCTGGGTGGAACTTGGGGCATGGTGGAGGGTTTGGCTGGACTTCCGGTTGAAGCAAAACCTAAAATAGAAACATAAAAGAAGAAACATTTAGTTTTAGTACACACTCATGTACATTTTTATAGATGACAACCTGACAAGTACTTATTCATGTTATCAAAAAATACCAACGTTTTATCCATTTTGATAATACACTTTAAGAACTGAGCGGATTATTCTTTTGCCCAACTTTTTTTCCCTTCTTCTAGTCCTTCTTCCGTGATGTGTAAGACTAAAGCTTATAACCCTAGATATAGACAGACAACTAGATATAGACAGACAACTAGATATAGACAGACAACTAGATATAGACAGACAACTAGATAAAGACAGACAACTTTATGATTACTTGTATACAAAAGATAAGTATGACAAAGATGTGACAATCTGGCTCTGCCTGCATCAAAGGCATTAACAAACCAGCTGGCTCATTTCCAAAGACCAAGCATGAATACAGAGTTGTGTGAAGGAGATGTATCAGCCTAGTTTTTCAGTCAATGGTGTAAACTTCTACACAGTAACACAGCTTGTATATTTTGAAAGAGCATTGATTAGCAAATAAAAGAAGCTCGCCAGGGCATGAAAAATAGATTTCGCCAGCTGAACCCTTTTGGCTACTTTTCCATGAATTCCCTAACACGATTGGGATCTTTAACTAGCAGAGCTTACACATGAGAATATATTTTACTGCCCATTTCTAATAGTCACCAAAGATCTAGGTATTCATGAGCATATACATTATGTTCACATGAGAGGTATGTGGTATTTTAGGATAGTTGCCTCTGGATAACAAGTCCATTGTCTTTAACATTTCATCATAATTTCCCTACCTACCAAATGCAAGCTTCAGTACTTACCTGTGAGCTTCATTTTATCTATACTTTTGACCTTTCCTGGACGGATATGATAACCTATTTTAATCTTTCAGCATAATGCTGCAATACCACATGGCATCATATGCTGAACATAGAACTGTCAAAATCGCACCTGTCTAAGTTTCTGCTTATATCAGCTTCTATGTAGAGGATAAAGGTTACTACCTTTTCCATTATACATCACTCTGTTTTGAAGCCAACTTCAATGGATGTGACTTTCTGAGAACAGATGTTAGCCTAAAGAGCTTAAAGCATTGTAACAGTTTGAATAAAGCACTAGAATTATGAGGGAGAATTATAGATAGTACCAACAACTGACTGAGAAAGGCCTGACCCCTTGAAGAATAAGGCAAAGCTAGAGTGGGCTGCACAACACACATTTGCGCCCCAGTTGTAAATGATGATGTCAGGACTCTAGGCATCACCATAATCTGTCACTGGACTGTGATATGTAGAGAGCTACCATCTTGTCATTAGTCTTACCCTTTGACTTTAACAATGATGAAGATGTTTGCCTTTTGGTTTTATTCTTAAATATTGCTACAGTTTTTGATGTAGTTTGAGGTGCCAATAGCATACTGAGCGTCATCATTATTTAGCCACTTATGAAATGCTACTATTTTACTATCTCTAGTAGTTACTCAATGAGAAATATACCAACAACGTCTACTATCATACCATTTTTTTCAGAACATACAACGCATGGACATTAGGTATCAAAAAAGTTTTCTTTATGACTACCTGAATGGGTGGACAGCTGGGGATGTCTCGTGGCGTAACTACATACAGTCTCATCATCTGTGCCATACAGCCTTTGGGTTGTCTGTCAAAGACCATGATAAATATGAGAACATTAAAAATCTATGAAATATTTTAAGTCTAACATTGATTATCGTGGAGTTTCTATATTCCAGACAATTGACTTATTAGTTTAACATATTTTCCACTCTATAAATGTAAACAAAATAAGATTATACAGAAATAGTTTGACTGCCTCAGTGGCTCAATGATTAAGGTGTCTGCCTTATGAGCGGGGGTTGACTGCCTCAGTGGCTCAATGATTAAGGTGTCTGCCTTATGAGCGGGGGTTGAAAACCTAAAACTTGTGAAAAATATAATACAATAATACAATATAATATTACTACTTCTAGAAACATATCACCAGCAACCCTCATAAAAAAGGATAAAAAGACAAATTTAAATGAACATTGGTAAATACAGTCATACCCATTATAAACCCTTCATATTGCCAAACTCAGATACTGCATCTTAAAATACATGTGGTATTTAGTAATGCTGTGCAAAATCGAAGAAAAAAAGGTTATCAAATAGACGATCTTTCATAGTCAAAATAGAATAGTCAAACCGCTGCCTGAATGGCCAAATCTTAGCTGGCCAATTGATGTTTGGGCACAATCCAAGTGTAAGTTGCCGAGTTGTGAAGTTTACAGTATTGCGACTTCATATTTGTAGTGACAAAAGTATATTTATTTTAATGAACAAAGTAAGTTATCTTAATCAATTATCTGAACAATCTATCACAATAAAGCATCAAATTGACAATCAATCGATATGAAAGAAATATAGGTCTAATATTATCAAAAGCTAAGAAAAAAAGGGGGTAAATTGCACTCACAAAACAACGTGAGTGGGTGGATTATTTCATTCTCGTAAAATTAATAATCTTAAAAAGTTGGATGCTCCATTACAAGGACTTATCAAAAGAAACTTATATCACCTTTGGTGACATTGTGTATGGAAAGTGATTAAAACACCTAGTCTACGCACCTCTGCATAATTATGTATTAGACCAGCTTGTGTTTCTCGCGTGCCACTAGCACTGCAGCCGTCGCAGTTGGTAGCGCCAAACTAAACAGTCGTTGACCCCAGCCCCACACCCCGCTCGCTGTTATAAGTCACATACGTACGTAGTCTCGAATGCTTTAAGTAAAAAAGAGGTACACGCACGATAAGCGGCAGACTGCATCATAGCGATCATTCAATTTGTAGGTCTGGTCGAATAGTGGTAGCCAGTGACTTTTGACTGGTGGAGTATTCACTAAGAAACAAGTATTGCTAGCTTTTTTTAATGTAATATGCAGTTGTTGTTAATGACAGTTTCATGGGTTTTCTTCAGTTGACTGATTTCAAATGTTTTTTGTTTTGTTTTTTAGGTAAAGAGTAAAAAGTAATTATAAATCAATCTTTTGTTTTAAACTTTGAAGTCAAGTCTCTCAGACCTAAATCGATGACTTCGATTGCATAGATTGATTGTGCACAGCACTAGTAGTTGGGTAAATTGCACTTCAAAACCCCCATTATACCCTCTTTCATAACACTGAATAACTTGGCATGACATTTTGTTTATACTACTCTGCCTCCATTACATGTCATACCCCTAAAAGGATTATGATTGCCAAGAGAATCTCAGGGGAGGGGCATTTTTCATGTCCCAAAATGCACAACGAACATTTAAAGGATACTTAAAGACTTGCATATTCTAAAGTCACATAAGTCTACCCATTTTACAAGCCCTATAACAAGGTGTTCTTGAGCCTTGTGAGAGATGACCAAACTATCTTTTTGAAAATTAGGATTTGACAAACCATATTTCTGCATCTCAAGAAAGGAAGAAGATAAGAGTAATGAATTGTTTTAAAAAATCTCATGTATCTGTATCGTGACTATTTCCAAAAGAAGTATAAAGATGAAGACTATAGATACTTACTTGCATTGGCACAGGGTGTACAATGGCATGTCAACATTAACAAGACGACTTGCATTATCCTGAAATATAAGATCAGTAAATATCTTACCTCTATATTGTAACTCTAGTTCTTATCTTATTTTTGTTGTCGGCTTACAACTTCTACATCCATGATACAATTGAAAAAACAGTTCCAATTCAAACATCACAAAACTCATACACAACTTCTCAATTTCTGTAATGGAATATTTTTCTTACTTTAGATGGTTACTTCATTTGTTAGTGCTAGCAACAGACCAGTATTCAATAAAATCATAATTCTAGCTATAAAAGGAAAAACCTGAATGTCAGCTACAAGAAGCCGCTGAATTAAAAGAGATTAACTGGATCTGGGGCAGAGAGATTAAATTTGTGCATTTATAAGTAATAACTCTCTTAATACAAAGCTTCCACCTCTGAGTGTCATCACAACATGACGTGTTTCCCTCCAGAAAACTGAGAAGTAGCAGTAGGCAATACCAAGAACCTGAACTCGGATACCAAATTTATTTTCAGCTATGCATTAAGTACTAAGACACTAGTCTATGCTTATACAAGAACTAGAAGCTGTCTTTTTACTACCATTCTATGGTTAATTAGTTCAAAAGAACATTCCCTAAAATTTGGCTTGCTCAGAATTTGAGAATACTCAAAACAATAACAAAAAAGAAAACAAATCTATAAGAATCCCTGTCTGCAACTAACAACTAAAGCCCCCTTTGCCTTTTTTAGTTTATGTTGAACATTCAAGACATCCACTACAATAAGAAAATCAGGAAATCTCTGTATATAGGTTAATGATTTCTCAAGTTCTCGGTTAGTACTCAATACCTGAGTTCTTTATTTCTAAAAAGTACCTGGTATTGTGATGTTGCTTATATTGCTCACAACTACTGAGAAGATCAGCTAGACTCAGTCACACATCATCCAATGAAGTAGACAAGACGTCCATGAAAGTGTTAAGTGTTTAAAACTGCACATTTCTTGATAGTCAAGTTATTCATTATTAATGAACACCCAAGCTGCAGTCTTGGAAAATTTCTCATATGGACTTGAAGATCTTTCAAGGTCAAAGCTCTTTATGTTTTGTTCCTGGTTGAGACTCTTGTTATTTGCCTAAACTCACAGCATCCAATTCTGTCATAAGAATAGTGGTACATCATTTGCACAACTTTTCATTTGATAGATAAGGTATTTTTAAAATGATCAAATGTAAGCATGAGCTGGCCAGATTGGTATGTTGTTGTTATCATTGTTAGACTATTACAAAGACATTAAGCTCTTAATCTTTTCACACAGTGTAATGCTTTGAATCAATGATCAAACATCATTTTCGGAACAGGCTATATAACACATGTTGTTAAGAAGTTGCTGTGACATTGGAAATGAAAAATTTCAAACAATGTAAAAAAAAACTATCAGAAGAAGAAAATATTGATTTAAAAAATGCAGCAGAGATAGATATGTTTTTGTGGTGTTTTTTTTAATGTTATTACTATGTACAAAACTAGCCATCATGGTTATTGTGAGGCATGGTCTGAAAAGATTATTGCCATCACCAATTGACTCAGAGATGAGGAAACGTCTTAGAAAGCTCTGTTCCCCTAAGACATCTGATGGCTTTGAGACAAGTATTGACCAAAAGCTATCCGACCAGCTTCATCATCATCATCATCATCATCATCATCATTTATAGTTGTTTTCCATATTTGTAGTCATATGACATATGAACTACGTGGGTTTGACTTTTTACAATGCAATTCATTGGATGATGTGTGACTGAGTCTAGCTGATCTTGTCAGTAGTTGTGACGCCAAACGTTACAGTCCTGTGCCATCTCTGGATTGAGGCGTTTGGTCTTAAAATCTTCTATTAAGGACTCACTCCATGACTTGGGAGGACAGCCTTTGCCTAGGCAACCGGGCACTTCCATTGTTTGGACTCTCTTTAGCCAGTTGCACTCATCTTTTCTTGCCACATGGCCATACCAAAGAAGCCTACCCCGACGCATTAGCTCTGTAATAGGGGTGATCCCAACTTTGGACAGTAGCTCTACATTGGTAGCACCACACATCCAACAGACCATAGACATTTCATTTCTGGCAAGTCTTTGAGTAACCTCCGCCTTTGAGGGACAGGTTTCAGTCCCATACAGAAGCACAGATTGAATACAGCTTCTGTATAAGTCACCCTTGGTTTCGAGCGAGACAGCCTTTGAGCCGAGAAGGGGCAAAAGGTCCCTGAATTTCTTCCAACCACACTGCACCCGGGTGACAGAGCTTGCTTCAGCGCCACCGCCAGCCTCAAGTATATCTCCAAGATAGCAAAACTTTTCAACAACTTCTAAGTTGCAGCCAGCGAGTGTGACAGAGAATGGTGGCTGTGCTGCTGGTTGTGTCTGGCAGACGCAACTAGGGCAAGTGAAGTTAGCTACCACAGCTAATTTTCCAGCGACTTTGCTGCATCTATGATGGACCAAGCATTTGCAAGAGGGGCAGAAGATGAAGTTGCTGTCCACACCTTTTTTCCTCACACCGCAGGGGTACTTCCCAGACTTAATTTGTGGATCAGTTCCTCTGTCTGATATCATGACATTGGTCTTTTTTATGTTTACTCGCAGCCCTTTAGACGCAATGTCCTGTTTCCAGGCGGCGTATTATCCATTTTTTACATTAGTCAAGTGATGCCTATTATCGCGCAGATTGATTTGTTTTCGCAAAAACAGTACGACTTATGAAATGAGCACACATTTTGCTAAGCTTATCAGATGCAGTTATCAATTTTAGATGTGTTAAAGTAATTTTACTTTTTTTTAAAGGTCAGGTAAAAGATAAAAACCCCATAATCCCCCGCATTTTTTATTCACTGCATCCATTGTCGACGATGCCATTTCTTTACATCGATGTGTTTACATTTCCGTCTGCGCGACAATAGAGACTGAGCAATTATAGGGACTAGGACTGTAGGCGCTGCTGTGCGTGTACGTAAAGCAAAATCAACTACCCGGTTATATCAAGAAAGTCGAATGGATTACCTGAAAGTTATGTGCGAGGTGTTAGATGAAACAGTAACTCTATGTAGACAAAATGTATAATAACATACTCAGATTAGGACCGATTCCCCCCCCCTCCCAACTATACTTTAGTAAGTAATTTTTTTGGTCAAAATTTAATTGTGTGATCATTCGAAAGTTGTTCCCACATTATTAAGAGCCTTATCCCATTTGAGCTCTAGCGATAAGAAATGGGGTATTTTCTAATTGTAATATTTAGTTTAAAGAACACTGATTTCGTTTTGAAGCTATCTCACTGGGTATGTTGAATTTGGGGAACCATTTTTGGCCTGGGAATAAGTCTAATTTATCATAACTGTATGTGTTTACTACGACTAATTTTGAGTTACTGAAAAAGAAATTCATAGATTTATGAACAGGGATTGGTAGTGATAGGATTGTCAACAACAGGACATTAACCATCGCCAATCCATATAAAGTATGATTGTGGTGTATCTCGACGTAACATTCCTTTATGTTGCTTCTATTTAAGCGTATCAATTCAGTTTCATGTAAAAATCCAGACCGATTAAAGTATTTTGGGTTCAAATCCTGACAGTGTCCAGGCACCTTGTTATTTTGGCAATAATTGTACACACATGTTCGGTATCTGTTTTAGTTGTAAATCTATAATCCTAGCTCTAGACACAGATAGTAAAACAACTGTCTCTACGGTCCATACTTCGTGTTATATGACCGAAAACATTATATATTAACATTTATTTACAGTTTGAGTGTTCCTGTTTGGAGGGCTACAATGGCGTTAAGTGTCAGATGAAAGTTCATCCCTGTAGAGCTGAGCCTTGCCTTAACGGCGGTGTGTGTAAACCTATGGGAGAAAACTTCCGATGCGATTGTTTACATGGATATGAAGGTATGTTGGTCTCACTGTACATGTGTTGATTTATTTGAAAGTTTTAAGCATCACCTTGTATGTCTAGGTTGACATGAAGTTATGTTTTCTTATTTGATAATTAGTGAGTATGAATGTGTATTAATTAGTGAATATGAATGTGTATTAATTAGTGAATATGAATGTGTATTAATTAGTGAATATGAATGTGTATTGATCTTAATGCTAACTACAATACATTGTTGAATACGAAGGGGTGTTGTTCCTTAGCATATCGTATCATCCGTATTCTACAGTATTTTTTTTTTTCATTTTGCAGTAGTTGTATGTTGCAATTCCAACGTGTTAGATGTGATACGAAATGTTTTGTCGCTATATCTAAGAAAACGTGTGTCCCGAAATATATAATTTAATTGATCACAAGTATCACCTCACCTCATCTATCCCGTAACACCGCTTGGATGCTGTAGGGGCCTAATTGATGACGACGACCACACGACATCTATCCAACTCGGCTACTCGTGTTGCTTCTGCGAAGCTGAAGCCATTCCTCTCAGTGATGTTATTTTTCCATTTCCTTTCTTGGTCTTCCCTGTTTGCGAACACCTTAGACAATACCCCGGAGATACGTCTTAGACAAGCTATTCCCCGGGGGATATGGCCAAACCATTTGAGTTTTGTAGTTTTGACATTAGCCAGTAGATGTTGGTGACGTAATATGACTGATGTCTCTCGCCCGTTGATGTGTTATGTGTTGTCTGTAGTTGATGCCAAACCGTTGTATGTAGCATCTCATTTCAAAGAAGCTCTTTTCTAGGTCAAAGATATACCTTTTTAATATTTGGTTTATTTTTTTGTTCAAGTGCTTTTTACAA
>JAUUEB010214067.1:0-13672 GCA_032362205.1 Clione limacina | reverse complement strand
CTTTTTCGGTCCGACACTTTAGTAAGGCCAGCCGGACCGAATGTCAGACAAGATTTTTCAGATTTCAAAAACACTGGACATGGTGCAACTCAATGATTTAAATAGATATAAGATAAGACAAAGCAACATTTTTCAATCATTTCTCTGATTTATTTTCATCAACAAATATTTTTTCACTCAGTTCGTTCATGTGACAACCTAGATTTCATACAAATGTAATAAATCATCAAGGTCTTACTTATTTGGAATCTCAGAAAAGAAAAACAAGATTTTATGTAAAAAGGATAAAAAAAAGAACCAACAGACATATAAAATAAAAACCGAAGCTTTTTTTTGTTCAAATGTAAAAAATAGCACTATTAAAAATCAAAGCAATAAGCATGATGTTTAGAAATCAAAATCCTTACAATCCAGTTGTACAATAAGATTTAGACGCATTGTATAAATAATCAGAATCAGATCAGAGTATTTTTCCAAAATTCCATAATAATAATAATAACAAAGGTATTCCAGATTTTTTTTTTAAATGTATTAATTTTTGTTACCTCTTTCTATAAAATTGTGGTGGTCCTTGTTTATGTGCTTGAATTTTCATAACAAATTTGATTTTTTTAAACTCCCTTTTTTACTCTCTTCAGTATATCTATTTCGCTTATTCATGAAAAATGCTTAAATCAAAAAAGTTAAAGTTACCTTAATAAATCCCTGAAATATAAAATTGATTGAAGTTACAGGAAAAGAGGAAAATGTTACATCATGACCAACAATTCCGCTAGACTGCTTAGTTTGGGTGCTAATAGCCTGAATACTTTAAATTTTCATTGTTTCCCAAGCATTTCAATTAATGTGCCTTCTTCTGTAACTGAATTAATGATTTTTGAAAAAACACTCTTAAATTGTGTACCCTAAGGAAAGTACAACAATCAGGCACACTCATACTAAACAACGATTTTCATTTAATGTAATTTACCTTTCAATGGCTTGGTTTTAAATGAGTGACTTTTCGGCCTTCAAGCGAGATGACTTCAGAAAACAGAACCATTGAAATATAAATACATTAAATGAAACTACAGTTGAACTTGCTCAGCAGCCTTCTGTGGTAAGAGGCCACCTTTGAGCACTGATAATCACTGGCCTCCTAGAGCAAGTTCAACTGTATATGTCTCAAGAAAATCGTAATCAACACAATACAATCTTCATGTCATTACCTCTCAAACCAGCAGATTTACAATATAAGCTGCAAAATAAAATTGCAGATAAACAATCTTTAAAACATTTGATAAAATTAATAAAACACATCTTTATCTGCAAATTTTACAATGTCAAGTATAAAATCTGTAAAAACATTTGGAAATGTGTACAAGTAAAAGCTACTGTCATTGATGTAAAAATGTGATATAAATCAAATCATTTTTGTATATACGACCATGTAAAGCTGATAGGGCGTGGGATGTGGAAAGAATTTACTGAACACAGCTGGTGGAATGATCAACCTTAGTCGAGTCATTGAAATACTGAACACATTTAATTATAATCATGGCAGTGAATAAGTTAAAAATGGCATCAAAATCAAATTGCAAAAGTCAAACCTCCATAATGAGGTCATCCTGATTTCGTAGTCTCTGAACTAAAGTCCCATTTTTGCTGCTACCCAGACTTGAGACTAAAACCAGAGCCTAGGGTACAACAAAAATATACTTAATAATCAGAATAATGATATAATACAGAATTATTTTTGGGAACCAAGGCATCTTCATTTATAGAGATTCAACTATCTATATATTAATATTAATTAGACACATTTTCGAATAAAAAAAATTGCAATATCAGTATACTCTCTTGTAATGGGTAGGCAGATTATGGTTACGAATTGCTGGATAAATTTCTAATGGTTTGAAAATAAAAATTCTTGTCAACCATTTTCCAAACAGAAATGGATTACCTTTAATTTTAAACCACAACATTCTAATTACAAGTCTCACAATTCACACATCAAAAGAAAAACAAATTTGCAAGCTGCTAGAAAGTTCCCCTGCTTGATCATTCAAAAAGACTAATAAACAACTTTTTGAAACCATTGAGAGTTTCACTTAACTTTACTTCGTTGTGTGTAGCTTAGGAGTTCAACTGAACTAGCACAACACCACCAATTAATTTTACAAGTGTTGATTGATGTTATGAGTATTTACATGCAAAAGTTAAGACTTTGGAAGCAGTTTGGTGATAACCGGGAGATTTCAAGCATCTGTAATGTGACATCATGTCGCCAAAATTTGATATTTCACCATGATTATCCAGGCTTTAATTAAGGAATTGTTAAACTATTAACTAAAAGAAAAGTGAATCCTTCAATGGCTTTAGAATGTTGTTTTTAGTGTCATGTTGGTTCCTAGACAAGTCTAAAAAAGTAAACTGGTATAATTACCAATCTACAAAAAAAAATTCATTTATAATCTTCATTCAACCTAAATTCCTATTTAACATGTTATACACCAACGTCAATTTTCTTTCCATCAAAGGTCAGCTGTACAATAAACATACATACATATTTACATAATACACAGACAATTGAAGAGTGTTTTTCCAAAATTGGGTATTTGCAGCTTCATTGAAAATTGAGTTTTCAACCTTACAAAATGTTGTTTTTACTATACCACTTACCTGAATATTCTCAAATTAAGACAGAAAATACACAATATTTCTGTTCTTAAACTCTATAATTACCATTGAAACAAACTCAATTTTCTCCTCTGCCAATGGAATTACAGCAAAATGTGACAAATGCAATTGCCCAGTTTGGGAAAAAAACGCTCTTGAATTGTTCATATCCCAGCAGTATTCACAAAGGAAATGAGACAGATTTCAGACATCTAAGCAAGGAAAATCAAAGACATGAAATCATTAAGAGTAACAAGAAAAAAATATATGAGAAAAGAAAAGGTCAAGGAAGGCAGAGATTTTAATGAAATAAGTTTAAGAGATATGAAAAATGCGGCATTAAATTCAAATGAAGTCTTGAATGGTAAAAAAACAAATGATTTTTTGTAATCTGATCCAAACTTGTAATTACTGAACCATCTAAATTAGATGATACTGACATTTGTATCAGTCTAATTTTTTACCACTGTTCATTAAAAAAGAAGAAATTTTAACCAAGAGAAAAAGAAAAAGGTAGGAAAGACAGGACATATCACAGTCTTAAGAATTTTACTGGAAGTTGATATGGACATTAAATCATATAATTGTAATAAATTAAGTAGATAGCCGACTTAAACAAAACATCTATGTATGTAAATATAATGGATGGATAGCAGCAATTTAATTTTGAGGGGATAAAATTAAAAACCTATGGTATAATTTAATAAAAGTGAGAGATTTACAAAAAATCAAATACACTATAAATTCATCTTACATCTAGTGTATACAAGTTTGACCTGGATTATTGTTAAAGATACTTTTGACTTTGAACCTTTTCTTTAGTAAATTCACCTAGACTAACAACCAGATAGAATTTACTCCTTTTATCCGTATCCTACACAGTATTACGCACTTTGAAAATACTGATTAATTGGTTCCCCAGAGCTGCCATCTACTTGCCATATGTAAGTGGCTATTGTTAAAATATACAATGAAATGTTAACAGATGTGTCAATTTACCCAGATGTGCTATTCATATTCACACAAAATGTAAGAGTAATATAAATAATTTTGTTCCGTCTTTGACCACATACCTAAACTATTACTATTAGCAATCAATAATTTATCATGCAAAACCTACCAATAATTGAGCAAAGAAAGACTCCTTTTCAATTTAGTTCATTTATACCATTGTATGAGTTTATCTTTGACACAGATTCTTTTATTCATCGTAACAAACTATGTGAAAAATATTAATCATGGCACTTGCATTTATATGACCAATGTAATAAAATAACATTATGATAACAAATGGTTTAAAATTACCATTGCTGACATTGTTGCTGCCTTATTGATAAGCACACAGTATTCAAATTGTTTGCAAAATATCAATGAGTAAAATGAATGTATGAAACAAAATTGAAATTATCATTAATTAAGTTCTATCATGTCAGGCAAGTACAAGCTGATATTCCGTTCCAAACAAATTGTAACACACTGAATAAAACAAATAAGACATCTAGCCTGAATGTTGTTCAAGATTCCTTTCAATGCTACCTCCTAACTCTCAAAGAGCATTTAACTTTGCTTACTGAGGGGGGGAATTACAAGGCTTCCAACTCCTGGTGCTCAGATTCTTGCTACTGAGGTTCTGTTCTTCCCTGTGCTCTTGGGGATTCTAATGAGAGCTACAGTCATGGGATGCTGTTTAACATCAACGCAATAATAGTAATACTGCAATTGACCTTTCACAAATATGAGGGTATAACTCATTTTTACTACCAAATAAAAAAACATAAACATATTTTAGACCTAAAATAATAGGGGAAAAACACACTTTAGTTAAACCTTTTGTGTGAACTTTCAAAATTACAGAATCTTGTTTGAACAGAAGATTAAATCTCATCACTGTTTCAACTAAAAGCTGCTACATTATCTTTACAAGCGGTTTCAAGAAATAAGGCTAGCCTAAAATTACAAATTTATATACAATCAAAATGTGGAATGTGAAAGGTCAAGCAGAATCAACTGCCAAACCATAACAAAAGAAGTAATAAGTGGTGATTTACGATCCACTATCTTTATGAACCAAAGTCATTTCCTTGACTTGACACGCCAATCAGGAAAAACTTTGTTGACATAATTTTCTTGAAATTACCTCGAATATGAACAATCTGCTGCTCTTGTTACACACAGCTTGCATCATGAAGACACTATTAAAAGAACTGAACATGACTAATAAGTTTGCTGCCATATGCAATATCTGTTAGAGCGGGGAGTAACCAATCTTAAGTCACAAAAAGTTACATGTCCACCAGTATTGAACAGTTAGAAAGTGACCTGTCATTGTAGGGGAGATTGTTTAAAAATAATAATGTTGGTCTCATTTTTGTTTGAAGGATATCAAATCTATGGAGTAGCTGGGTGTAGCTGCAATATGCTAAACATAATTGTTGAAGAATCATCAATTGCCAACTTGATACCATGAAGGAGATACACCAAACAAATTAGCTACACCAAACAAATTAGCTTTCACTGTAGCAGGAGAAGGGGCTTCAGGCTGACCAGATGTCTGAAGGATGCTGGGATATATAGACTGGACGGAAGGCCTGTTATCACCTGTAGAGAACAACAAGAGAACTTATTATAATATTGCCTATACAATATAAACAAAAAGTGACAATTTAATTTACTAAGAAATCCAAGAACAAAAATTGCATATGGTGAAATCCTCTAAAATCTATGGATCCTGCATACACTGGAACTCTAAATTATGCAAATAATCAAAATTTGGTCACGGAAAGAGTCTTGAATTTAAATTGAGAATCTTGTACAATTGCTTAAAACACTTTGGGAAGAATGCTTTTGTTCTGTGTCTGTTTATGCTCATCCCTTGTGTTGTCAGAGAAGAGAAGTAAATTAGACAATAGGTAACACACAACATGTTAGCGAGGGTTGGGTTTTTGTATATATATATAGATATGTGTGGCAGCGTTTAAAGTTGGCCCCTTTTTTCTTATTTTATCATGCTACATTTTTATTATTAAAGAACTTTAAGTTAAGGGGCGTAACAATTTTTTGGTATCTTCAGATAATTTTCAAATAGTTATTTCCCTTGTCAGAACTTTATTTCTTAGTATGAAAGTGGAATTTCAGCAGATTTTGCTCGGGAGCAAATTCAGCGGACAACTGGAAGCGCTGGTTTTATCAAGTTGACAAATCATACTCAAAAAATATACCACACAAACATTTCTGCCTGACTGACTGTAAAACTAAACTTGCACTTGTTTTTTAAGACATGCGTTATATGACATTAATTGCCAAATGGGTTTGACATTTCTCAAACCAGTCTACATAACAATTACAGTCTTTAACTTTGAGAACTTATCTTATAGACAGTTGAGGAAAAAGTGGGTAAAGCGAAGAACATCGGTTCCCAGAAAATTTTGAGCTGACACATATGAAATCTCACAGAAAATTAAAATTTAAGTTCCCAGAATACAAAAATTCCACCTCTGTAGTTGCAGGACAAATTCTTTAATGAGTCATGAGGGTATAATCGGCATTGTATGAGTTTTAATCATATATTTTATGAACCTGAGTTGTTGTTTTTTTGCATGAAAAGTTATTTGCTGTAGGCTTGACACACACTGATCTAATCAGAACTACTCTTATACCTTGTGACCTGAGGTCATATATCTGGATCAATCTATGAAGACTGTAAGCTACCTGAGCTGTGGTATTGCAACTGTACACCGGACGGAATGGGTGAGCTTCTCACTGTCAGTGGAGACTGGCTTGTAAACAAATTAAACTGACTGTTTGAAGGTGAATCACAGATAAGGTCAAGGTTTATGTTGTTTTCTAAATCTTCATCCCACATTGGATTCTGCGAATTAAAATAAGATAAAAGTTTCATGTGTTAATAACAGTAGAGAACGTAAAAGTGTTTTAATTATAAAAAAAATAAGTAGAAAAACAGCTTCAAAAACATATATCTTCTATACACAGCTGTCTGATTTAAGCTTAACTATATTAATAATATAGATATATGTTTTTTCCAAACAAATAGTATATTTCTGAAACACTTAGTAATACTCTCAACTTTAAGGAATGTAATTAAAATTCAGCTGAAGATTGATTTACTTCCCTTTAACAGGGGAGATAATGAAGTCTTAAAATGACCACACTTGTTCTTGATGACCAAAAATAAAAATATGGTCCTCAAAAATATTTAATCACCGAATTCACTGAATTTTATCATCATGAACATGAACATGGTTACATGCGACAATCATTTGTATGGTTCTAAATATCTCTATCAATGTGAAGTACTAAAACCATATCAAATCGTTAGAGAAAGTAGTTGGTATAGAACTCAACAGCAGACTAATATGTTAAGAGATATGATCATAATATTACATGTGGTACACTAATACACTTCACTGCCACTATAAAAAATAAACAACACCTACTCAATGTAATTTGTATATGATAACGTGTATCCGAGACATGGAAACAAAGCCAGCTTCGGCTTCCTGAAGCCGCAGTTTAGAAGCCAAGGCTTCGTCCTGTTTTGGAAGAGAGGCTTCGTGATATTTCCAAATATCCTGGAATGTTTTTTCATTAAAAACGGTGTTTTTCTTACTCCAAATCTATTTAAAAGCGTTATTACAAGGTACACAACACTTTGTTTAACAGAAATATGATGATTTGACCTTGTTATAGAGTTTTCTAAAAAAAATCAGGGCTTCGGCTTCCTGTTATTTTTAGAGCCGGCTTTGGCTTCTTGATGTTTTGAGATGCCGGCTTCGTGATGTGTCAGGGCTTCATGAGTTGCAGCTTCGTACCCATTAGGCCTGGGGGATCACTGGCTAAGAATCAGTTTATAACCGACACATCACCCGAGCAATGATTAACCGGGTGGGTGGATGATTTTAACCAATGATCTTTAGCCGCAGTGGCTCAGCGTGATTCAGATTTGACAAAGGGACGTTATTTCAAACATTTGTTAAGCAATCAGTACTTTAATTGTCCCCCTTGGATGCCGCACACAGACACACGTGTCAGACAACTCGCGCTGCTGTGAACTTTGAAATAGACAAGACAAGTTTGTGACATACGCAGATTTCTTGGTTAACGCCTGCCATGCGTGCGTGCACTGTATCAACTCGCGATCAAGGGATATAGAGAGGTTTGTCTGGCTCGCGAACCAGACAGTGGCTCTGACCGCGTAGCTCTGACTATCAACGATGAATGACACTGGCTTAAATAACTGTTAGCCAGTTTTTGATCAATGATCCCAAAGTTTAGCCAGGTCTTCTTTAAGTCTGGCTAAAATCCCAGCCCTAGTACCCATGTCTTTACCGTAATGCTTCACACCCTTTAGTGTTCTTATGAACACTTTTCTGAATTCAGGTATCAATAATCTAGAGAAGTGAAATCTAAAACTTTATTCTGCGATTAGATCAATTTACAGCAAATAAAACAAACAAGATCTACTTTGATATTTTAAATGGGAGGGAGGGAATGCACTTTCTAATTTTGCTTTCAGTTGATTTAAATAAAACAAAAGCTTACCTGTAAAACAATATCAGTAAAGGCATCAGGATTAAAGGCAACATGTTCTTCTAAAGCTTGTAGATCAATGTTGTCAATCCTTACTGGCGTGTGTGACTTCAAGGGTGTATGTGTCCTCAGTGGAGTATGAGACTTCACAGGTGAGTGAGTCTTAACGGGTGTAGTAAAGCCATTTTTCTGAAAGGGCATTCTCATGAACTGAACTGGCACTTGTTCTTGTTGCTTCACAGGAGATTGTTGCTCTTGTTTCATGAAATTAAAGTTAAATTGGACAGGACTGGAACATTCTGACTTAACCGGAACTTGGTTCTGGAATCTATCTAGTCTGTTGGCAAAATTGTCAATCTTCATTGGCGATGATTCTTGATTAATTGCCGGGGAGTATGCAAATTTTGTAGGAGTTGCTTCTGCTTTATGTGGGGTACACGGTGATGAGTCTGGGCTTTTTCTTTTTGTGTAATGAAGACCTGCTTGACCCTTTTCAATTGCCTCAAGGTTTTCTGTTTTGCAAAGGAAAAATAAAACAAATAAATCAAGTGAAAGACATTCCAAAATTAGCAAGTAAGTCTCTACAAATGAGGCAACTGAGAATTGAATTGAAATTCATTTGAAACAAGGAAACCCATTCCAAGAAAAAATATATTAACAACAGCTGGGTCATGAGATGACTTGTAAAACTAATAATCAAATTATTCTTATTCTTATTTTGAATTTTTTTTTGAGCATTCAAAACAGACCCTAAAAAAGTACAGTTGAACTTGCTCTAGGAGGCCAGTGATTATCAGCAGCCAAACTGGCCGCTTATTGCAAGTGGCCTCTTACAGCGAGTTGACATCAAAGAATCTTTTAGAGAATAAAATTTAATGTTCACGCTCAAAGGTGGTCACTTACGGCAGGTGGCCGCTGAGCAAGTTCAACTGTATACTGTATATGTGATTCTACATTGCATATGTAACATGTAGGCAAAGGGAGCACAAAGGTTTTTAATTAACAGAAATAAAGTGTAAAGCAGCTTGCTAGTGCAAAATTAGACACATAAGAAAATTTAATTTGGCCTCATATGACAGAGATTAATTTGTCATGAAAATAAACCAATAACAAAAAATAACCATTTCTTGATAACATACCTGGATAGGCCATACTAGTAAGAAGACCAGCAGGGTCTTTTTTGCCCCACTTACAAATCTCATCCTCCATTTTGGCAACCTTGAGAGGATTCAGTGCCCACAAACACCCTTTCTTGGCACCTTGGCTTAGTTTAGGATTATCAACTTTGGCAAAACACTTGTTCAAAGACAGGTTGTGTCGTACTGAGTTCTGTTGGAAAAGGTACAACATGTATGTCAATACTGTTTAGGTACGCTGTCTTGTATTTTGTAATTCAAAACTCATAATTTTGTAATTCTCATTGATATTTTTCCATTTGCATTATATATATATATATATAAATATATGAAATGGTGAAAACAGTTTCTTCAAATGGGAAGGAAAGTATTATTGAAGAAGAAATCACAAAAATAGTAAAGCACTGACAAAATAACTCTTATTTTAACACATCCATTAACTTATGCTTTAAATGTTTTTAAAGCTAACTTCGTGATGTTTTGAGATGAAGGCTTCGGCTTCATACCCATATCTGTTAAAGAGACATCTTCATTTACAGCTTTAAAAACTTATTAACTCAACAAAATTACTTACTTTCCAGCCATCTGGAGCAGTCTTGAAATAGGGAAAATTTTCACTGTTGACAAAAGTAAAAGTAAGCATTAAATTTAATATGACTATAAAAGTAGTCATTTTTTGCTAATTCCAATGTTAAAAGCTATTCTGAATATGTTCAAATCAAGATTATTTGTTTGCTATTAAACCAAGATTATAGGTATAGTTCAAGAATAAAATCCATAAGCCACGGCTTCTTAGACAAACATTTACACCCTTTTATCATCCCTCCCTGATAAGTTCAGACTATTTGCTGGATCCTGCCAAACCTCATACGGCCAGACAAAAAAATAGGCCTGTTTCCACAAACCCTAGCAGTTTTTGAAGAAAGAAAAAAAAAATGGTTTGACGTCCTATTCTAAATTGATCATCACATTATTTTGCATTCAGTTGGATTTTGTTGTTGTTTTTTAACTTATTCATCTTGGGTAAAATAAAAAATTCAATCCCTAACCCGTCTACCGTCTTTTGTTGGGCCAGGTTAGTGGAAACAGACATATTGCTTTTGTTGGCCTAAGGTATATTAACATTTTTATTTTCATGCAGTTAGCATTAGGCCAAAAAAATAGCACTAACCTCAATGACCCTACCGCTACCCCCCGACCCTACCAGATTTTTTCGATTTTGAAATTATTTTTTTTAGATTTTTTATGACATTCATCTTTAAATGAAAACAATTTTTTGGGGTTCTCTGAATGGCATGGCCCTATAGATTAGCACTGAACAAATATAACACTGTTAAGCATAAAAAATGATAAAAGCTTCAATATTTATTCTGTACATACCACATGAAAGTATAGATTTCGCTAACTGGAAGACTACCATTCTTGCTGTTTTTTAAAGCCAGAGCAATAAGACAACTGTATGAAAACACAGGCTTTGGATAGACTCTCTCTTCGGTTGTGGATGATACAGTGGCAATGTCAGACTGATAATTGGTTGAGGATGCAATATTGGGTGAATGCTGCTGTTGAAACACCTGAATATGGACAGAAAACAAGAAACTTAGAAAAAAATGTTAAATTTTGTTTTAGAAATTCAAGTGTATTTACAAAAATCTGATTGCATATCTACAGCCAAATAATATCAAATTTTGTGAGCATGAGAGATGTAAATAAATTGTTAGTATGAACGTTTGTATTTGTAGGTTATTTCATACTTTCTGCAGTATTTGCCTGGATTTTACAAACATTTCACTGAGGTTATTATCAGAAATTTATAGAAATTTGACCTAAATTACCTGAAAATAATAATTTTCAAATTCATCATTTTTTTAGAAATTATTATTTCAGACCAATAATAATATAAGTTTTTCATTTTTAGTATTGCCAGGAATAAAGCTTTACTTTGCTATACTTTTGGTCTCTTTTTTTAATGAAAAGTACTGGAGCCAGAGCCGCAGATAGAATTTCCGCTCCAGCTCCAACTCCCTGGTTATTATATTATTACTAAAGTTACACAATAAAATGTAACATACTCATTTCTTTCAATTAAGCCTTCTCACACTACAAGGATTTGACAGGGACAATGAGAAATAAAATTCTGATTTTTTAGAATGGAGGATAAAATACATTGAAAAGCTATTTAGAACCTTTTAATCAATACAATTTACAATGTTATATTCACAATTCACAGTTATTTTCTTAAGAAGGTTTTAATAACTCCTCTAATAATATACAAAGGAAAACATCATTAGCTGACAATTTTCTGCTTGCTTTAAGGTTGAAAAATGTCTTGAGCACGACTTTAAAAGTTACATAAGTTACAACATGCAGTAAAATAAGTAAGAAATTCTCACAGGTGAGATAATTACATATTTCAATGTCTGATTACAACACTTTAAAACATCACACATACCTGAGGTTGAACTCCAGTCTGCAGCCGCCCCAACAAGACTGGAGATGCTTGTGATGGAGACAGAAGATTACTACCAGACTTTAGCAAGACACGTCCATTCCTGTCTGTTGTGATAGCATGGAGCTTTTGTGGAGATCCTGCCAATACATATTGTGCCTGCTGGGATTGGGCAAGGTGATTGGCAGTTGTTATGGTGAGACCCTGAGGCAGGCTTCCATTGGCTGCGCTAAGCACAAAAGTTTGAGGTTTGTTGGGGGAATCCCTTGAAGATGTGATTATGTAATTCTGAGTTTTGACCGGTGAGCTCTGTACTGCTCCAGCAACTTGTAAGATTCTAATTGTTTGATGATCTTGAACTAAAATGTTCTGGGACGTTGATGCCTGTGAAACCTGCACACCTTGAGATGGTTTCTCTTCTGGTGATGCTAATAAACTACTGCAATTAGCATGTAGCCGCATTGCAGCACTATTGGCACTCTCTGATGACATGAGATTCTGAGGCTTTTCTCGTTGGACAACCTGCACTGGTAAAATGGTTTGTGGGTTGACTGTCACTAGGTTTGTACCATCGGAAGTGTCTTCATCTAACTGAGCTAGAGTAGCTAATGATGAATTGTGAAGCCAGTTCATGTCCCCTAAGTGACCATTTCCTTCTAAACCATCAAGATCAAGACTGTTCTCTCCAACTGTGCTATGAAGCTCATCAGATGCCTGAATCAAGTCCCCACCATGGCTCATGAAAAATGAGTCAATATCCGTTCTCTCAGTGTTCAGAAACAGTAGGGGGTCATGTATACGCTCTTGAGTTTGGAAATCCATACTTGTTGAAATTTAAATCCTAACAATCCTCAAAAAAGACAATGTGCATTCTGAAAGTAGAAATATAAAATAGTTAAAAAAAACAATTTGATTTTGTTACTTAAGAGAAACTATTATCATGTCTTGTTACCGCATGCATATACTTGCTATGTCAGGGATCACTGAGATACAATTACAATATTTACCATACAATTTATATAAGAACATCACTCAAATGTTAAACAATAACAATTTCCAAACTATGTCTTGTGTATAATTGGCGAGATGAAAAAGACATGACAGTCTCTGAAAGTTAGGCTTTTTAATTCAGGCTAAAGTTGTGACTGTCTTAACAAGGGGAAAGGGAGGCAAGAAAATACCCTTGTTTATCATGTTAGAATTATTTTTTTTAAAGTATATGACTTTGTTTGACTAGTCTAATTTATATGTATTGTTTGCATGTCAGAATGTTTACACTATCCATTGTGTCATCCTTCTGATGCCTCCAATAGTCTAGTCGTTTAGTGAAACACTCAATGAAATTTGGCACACAGCTTCTTAAGTACATATTCATCAAATTTGGTCGAGGAGACCAGAAGAAAACATCCTAGTTATGACATATTCAACAAATTCAAGATGGCAGCCATTGTGCACAGTGGTATATCTTGAAATACAAACAAATTATGATATAATTACACCCTAAACCTGTTTTAGTGTTTTTGTATAGTGATAAACTATTTTACAATATAACGTTCAACCAGAGGAAAAAACAACATATATGTTTCAATAAATTAGTAAATCCAAGATGGCCACCAAAATATTATACAATCGTATATTTTAATATATGAACAAACTGTGATCGAATTACAACAAAAGCCTGTTTTAGTGAGGGTCTGAGGTAAGAAAATCTTTTATCTCATAGTCCAACCAAAAAAACAAAAATATAAAATGTATTAATTAATAATTAATATGTAAAATAATCCCGTCTGTCAACTAGAATAATTTCCAAGAAATTGTAACTTCGGGTCCTGCACATCAAACCAATCTGTTATATATATAACTAAATACAAAAAAAAAACAA
>JAUUEB010213956.1:0-13674 GCA_032362205.1 Clione limacina | reverse complement strand
TGGTTCCAAGTCCCCATTTGTGTAGGTTGCTCCCTGTCTTGCCCGCTTTAGCTCTTGCCCGGTTCTGTGTCACCCAGTCCTTTCTAGGGAGGCTAGTTCGGGTGGGGAGTTCTTCTCTTGGGCTCTGGATGGCATCGTTTGGGTGAGAGTGATCCCACTCATTCCACTTGTCAACTCGGTGGCCTGCTGACTGTTTAGGGTTCACGCTGCTCATAAGTGTATATTATAAACATTGAAGAAATAAAGACATGGATTCTCTAAGTTATACCTAGATTGGCCATGAAAATGGTACTCTCCTACCACGCCAATGCACCAAGCCACTCCAGTGCCAGGACAAGGGAGACAATCGCTTACCTAGGGTGGAAACTCTGCCACACCACCCTACTCTCCTGATTATACCACCGCTGATAATCATCTTTTTGGTCCTCTAAAATCAGTATTAAGAGGCATCCATCATGACAATGATGATTGGTTGAAGTTAGCCTAGTATTCGCTAAAACCTAGCCCCAAGAGCTCTACCGCAGGGTTATGCAAGTACTCGTTGAAAGATTGGAGAACGCCATCCAGCGACGAGGAGAATAAATTAAAGTTAAAAAATATAAACCTAACATACTCATCTTTAAATTGATGCATGATACATAACTATGCTAATACAAATTTAACTTTCATCGAAATCTATGCATTACTTTATGACTTATAAAGTACACACAAAGAAAGAAAGGCACAAGAACGCAGTTGTAATCAAAGTAGATTAATAAGCAGGACACTTTTGGTATGGGTCACTACGCTCCCTCTATTTGTAATGTTGTCCTCAAGTAAGGGTGCACAATGCACACTTTAGTCAACAAAAGTTATTGACTGTTCATTTTTGAAATAGCAATGTTTTACCATAAAGAGGAAATAAAACTTAAAATTTTGTGAAAGTTTCAAAAGTTACTAGTTCTACCTACTGGCGTGGTGCAGCTAGCATCAAAACGGCCGTCTAGGTTTTGAGGTGAGAAGCAAACTTTCATCGAAAGTTTCAAAATGAAAGTAAGTAAGGTTTTGCATTTATAAAGAATCATTCTGTTCTGAAATGGTAAAGTCATAATTTTCCCGGTAGAGTTAAATAGTTTGAGCACCGAAGCGTGCAGCTGTTACCCAAACCAAAAACCAATATGTTTCCTGCCGAGAATTATACTATTAGATAACTCTTAAATTAAAAGATAATATATAATTTTGTATAGCATTTTGGAGGATTGGATGACAGGAGAGAAGTCTTTTAATGTATGTAGTCAACGTTCATAGAATCTGCCATCCTGCAGGGTCCGCAAACTACCGTGTGTGCCTTGTTAGATGGCAGGTCTCCCGGCTGCTTGGCAGATGTCTGACTGGCGGTAACTACTAGGATTCTTTGGCTAAATGTGTTATACAGTAAGAGATTTGGGTGGGCGAGCTCGACCTCGAAAGTTGTGGGTTTGGATCATAGTATGAGTCACACAATATTGTACAGCTTGTTAGTTGGAATCTGAAAGCACCAAGAACTTAAACCGAAGCTTCATGACAATCAGTCTAGGAAGTGGTATTTTGCTGATGGACTGCAACACATAATGGTACACCCACGGAGGCACCAGTCAAAGGCAAGTTATAATATAATGCCGGGCATCGTAGCTTAAGTGTGGCTCTGCTCATGACTTCAATTTGTGTCAGGTGGCGTGAAATCTTCTGAGGTGCCAAGGCGAGCGGTCCAGTCGGAACCCTCGAAACCACAATGCGCTCTGGTGAAAGTCGAGGAATACACAGGAATAAAGCATGTGATGCAAGCTCTTCTTGTCAATATTCTCTATGAAGGCAATTCCATTATAGATTAAGAAGTTAACCAAAATAATGATACAAATATGATTGATATTCCTCGTATCATGGGGAAATACTCTTGCTAGGTTTACTCTTCGTTTCTCTATTTCTTTACAAAAAAACTAAAATGAGTCATAAAGACTGAGAGGAATTCTTTCAGGAAAGTATTGAAATAAGCAAGACATAGATAATAATCAGATCAACTTGGTCTTCACGGTGAAAAATTTGCTATCGTGTTCCACCTGTTCATCCAGCAGTATATATGGGTACCTGACTTATAGGCTCTGTAAGTTTACTAAGGCTCGTCGCCTAACAGGCAGACTCCATGTATACGCTGTATGTAGTGTGTCTCCGTTGTAGGTTTACTAAGATTGATCGATTGATACCTTGTATACTCTGAATGTACATGTGTGTCTCTGTCCTGCATGTCGGGGTAATAATTGTGTAAAGCGCATTGAGCAGTTATGGAAATGCGCTATATAAAAGTTATACAATACATTATGTTTAATTAATATTTTGCTCTCCGTTTTGATGAAAATGCATATCTTATATAAATGAGGTATACAAATATTTCGTTCAGTTTTATTTTAGTTCTATAAATCCTAATAAATATTTGAGAATGTACTATCAAAAGCTTAACTGGAAGTCCTTTTATGTTTTACAAACAATATACCAAGGATTCGGCTCGATTGAATCAAAACTTTAGCTGATAGCCCAGTGTATAGAAACAGATGAATAAATAATCAGACGTTCAATTTTATAAGGTATGCAGATACAAAACTGAATAGTGCAAATGATTTATAATGATCTTATTATAAGAAGTCCTTCCGTTCCATCCTACGTCCTCCTACACAGATACAAGTACCAATTATTAATCAAAGGACGTACTTTTGTATGAAAGTATGAAAATATACCTTTGAATTCAATTTTATTCTCCTCCTATAACCGAGAGATAAGTAGATGTTTTATAGAAATGACCTTAAAACTTTATATAAAGCAAAATACTTACAAACTTTCAGTTTTACTCACGTCATTGAAATAAGTCTGTGTGATAATTGACTTGTTATTCATAACTATTTAATAAAGAAAAAACAATTCGGTGTCTTATATTTAGTGTTCACCAAAACCATCTTATGTATATTTGTTTATAAGTTGCTATAGTAAGATAATCTAAAGAGTGCAATTGAAGCTTAAACGAAATTTTATTGTTTTCATTTTAAGTTAGAATAAATCTCTTACTATAACAGAGAGTGCACATTTATTTTGAGAGGTTAAAGATACCCAGGGGTTTCGTAGTGAGTGTTTAGTATTTGTACGTGTTTTTGTTCATGAGCATTATTTAGTAGCGCCGACCAGTCTTAGCATGTATCGTGATATACCAAGCAATAGGCGAGACCGCTGCTCAAATCCCATTTTAAAGCCTTTAATATGACACGTAATTCGAACACCCGACTCTCCGCTCCAGTTGAAGACACCTCAAACGATTGGCCATCATAGCGGAATAACAAAGGATATGAAAGATGAACACAAACAAGACGAAAAAGAACCTTTACTGAGTCACGCAGAAATAGATAAAGGAAGGCATGAAAACGAAATGATCAATAGCTAGTTAACTTGTTTACTATGTAGAAGGTCATGATGACAGGATCAGGCTTTATGTCACGAATGTCATCGCGGATTAGCCATTGACGTTCTTGTGTAGGTAATAATTACTTGTCGCTGTCTGGTTCACACGTATAGTTGGGGTTTGAGTTACTCTTAATACCTTTCTTCTCTTTGAGACAGATTGACTGTGAAGAATTCCTGCTAATCTTGTCCCATTCCTCTCAATTACTCAACCTTACTTCTGTAAGATAGATTTACGTTATGGGTGGTAGGGCTCTTCTAGATGTTCTGAATCCTCTTTTAGCTTTAATCAGGTTTGTATCTAGGACATGGTACAATCCCCCACCCCCATCTGATTAAAAATAATGCTAGATATTTACACATTTTACACTTGAGAGATTTTTTTTTAATGTCTTTTTTCTTCATTGAAAACATAAGATACAAGAGAATGTATAGACCTTAACCCAATTTGCAGGAAGCAGCATATATAAGTACAAAGCTCTTTGTTAAGATATTAACATTATCATATTTTACTTCCGCCATGCTAATCCAGTACTATACATACTACTGACATTATATTTGTTGTACTTAACCGAAATCGTCGAATTGGCTAATTAAGATCAACACGGTCACAAAACCCACTATGTCATGAAAACGCCGATACAAGCTAGGCTTATTTGTCAAAAAAATAGATGAAATAATAACATTTTCATTATCAGGGTATATTATTGACGCGCTCGAAAGAAAGAAAAAATTATAGAAACAATAACATAATTCATTTCTTCAGACTGCATCATAGAAAAGCAACGACTTTTCAAATATGTATTGTAAAATGACACTTTAGATTTTAAGATATCTATGTTGCCATTGCTGCTTCGTTTCGATTCTCGTTTCGACTGGGATTTGCATGTGTGAAACGTTCCCCGCCTTCTTAGGCCAAGTAAAAGTAAAGGCGGCGTGGAAAGCAATGGAAAACTTCCACACAGTGCCGTATATCTACTTCATAACAAGACACGTACTCCTTATTACCCAACGCTTAAATACGAGCACGGTACACAACCTCACTTTTGACTTTTCTTCATACCACAAAACTTCTTCAAATCATTTGAAAATTGTTTTAAAAGCACATGCGAACAACATGGGCCACGCCATATGTCATAATTTTAGGAACTGGAATGTATAAAGTTTGTAGGTTTATTTCAATAGATTTGTGAATACCATCGATGCCCAGCTCAGAACTGGAGGAATGTAGAGAGCATGCAAATCTTTTCCATGTCACGTCTAATTAAGACTTTTTTACTTTTTTATAAACCTGTCAGAACATTCTATAATTTTCTAGAAAAAAAAAGTAAACCCGATAAAGCTAAGTTAGATCAAAAGAAAGAAAGAGTGTTATGTATTATGTGAAAATGAAATAGAAAATTGGTTAATTTTAAATAAAGAAAGGAATGGAGGAAGGTCATTCTACACATTGATGATAATATCAAATATTTTCACAAGTGGCATTATGATAGATTAAGAGTATATGTATTTTATTTGTTAGAGCTCTGTAGCTCAGTTGGCCTACCATGCGGATATCCCGGTTTCGATTCCAGGAGGTGCAACGGCCAGTTTTGGGTCATGATTTGTCATGTTAAGCTTTTATCCTTCAATAAGTAAGTTTAGGACATTCCTACAAATTATCTGACATTGGTCTTATTGTCACATAGCATTACATAGAATGCGGTCTTCGAATGCCACCAGATGGAGAGGGCATAGAACCTGGGAAAAATACTCCTATATTCAGAAATAAAAACAATTCTTTTTATACTTTCTCTATTTTGAAGGAGCTCAGTTTAAAACTATGTTTGATTAGTTTCACCTGAAACGGAAATATTCAGACAGACAGTAAATACATAACTGTTTAATTATGTTAATGTTTTCTTCAAGTTACAATAAGCAGGATAAGTAAATATATTATCACTGGAAACTTTGAAAAAATATCTGTAATGTACAAACGATGATAGAATTATAAAAGGAGATGTAGCATCTTTGAATATATACTCACATAAAGCATACTGACGGCAGATATATCGTCGCACATAGAGGACACCAGCTTACTCCTCTGCATTATGTTTCTTTTTCATTTCGGCTCAGCCCTTTTGCTTCAAATATTTAACAAAAAGCTAGGGAAAACACCCACGCGAATACCTTAATAATGGTTACAGTTCCTTATCATTTTGCTGCATTAGCTAAAGGCAGCAAGAAAGAAGCCAACATGTGAATGTTGGTTGAGAGCTAACGTTCAAAAACATGGATTATGCCCTACCTAAGATCTGTCCATGTGCTTGGAGAAACTCAAATATAGTTGGCATTAGAAAACAAACAGTGTGTATATGCATTCACTGGATAAAGTAAGAAACCTAAGGATGCTGAAAAGGAATACTACTATCAAGTGATTTAGCATGATATGATGATTTATTAGTTTTCAAACTCGCTTATTATATATGAAGCAAAAGTGCCCAGACAACCATATTTTTCACATGTCTTTTGGTGATGATAAAACGTTTGGCCGACCAAAGTTTAATTTCGAAACTGCTACAGTATTTGTGACCCCGCCTTATTTTGAATAAAAGTGGTACAGGTTGTTTCAACTGCCATTTTATTAGTTCAGACAAGTTAATTAACACTTTTTGAACAGGTAAAAAACACTGACGTACTCTAAAATTAGAACATCTTGCTAAAAAAGTGCTTGAAATAATTCTCATGCTAAAGATATTTTTTGTTTTTTGTTTGCTTTTCTTGAACACACGTGTGTTTTGAATTGGAACCACATGCATATAAAACAATTAAACAACAAGTTCTGTTTCAAGTTTCATGATTTTTAGGCGAGAGATATGAACACCTTTAAGTTGTTTACCTTGTTTTTACAACTCTTGCGTGAAACATGAAATATGTCTAAGTTATTTGTTACATAAATTAATGATGACAATATCAACCCAATAATTGTTGAATTTTCGTTTTTTATCTACACATGTTAAACCACTGTAATGTTAATTAACTAACCTTCTTCTTCTTCTTCTTCTTAAGGTTAGTTAAAGAACATTACATTGGTTTAAAATGTGTAGATTAAAAAATAAAAAATAAACAATTATGTGCATTTATATCTACATGGACGATATTAAAACCTTTCATTAGACAGCCGAATGTTGATATTATGCGAAAGATTACCTTGTCAGTTTGTTTTTTTAAACTTCTCTCTGACATTAATGTACATCTACACTGTTCTCTGCTTATTGGCCGTCAAAACTCCAACACGAAGCTGTTAAGTCATGCGATAAAAGTGAATTATCGCAAACAACAAATGGGGTAACGACGCTTTTACGACAAATTAGTTATATGTTATGCGTTGGTGTACGGATACCTGTACTGTACTAGTGTTTATACTTACCACTGGTAGCATTATAAAGTTGCTCTATTTTAGAGGCACACGAATTCATACGCTTTTAGCGTCATGATGCAGCATCTGTATTAGAAATCAGAGAGGGGTAAATGCATGGTTTACCTTTTTTCTCATCTAATCAAAAATGCTATAAGTGTACCAAGCGAACTAGTATGATGTCTAAACAATGTTGTGGTTGAAAATGTGTTCTCAAAACATGAGTAAATAAAATCTCGAATATGATGCATTAAGCATGTACAGAAAATGTTTAAGTGTCAAGTGTCATAGCTTATAAGCAGAAGACATGGACACCTTTTATCGGTATTTCCAAGTCTTGCATGAAAATAGCAACACGTTTACAGTTATATGTTTTGTTAGTATAACAAACGCAATGCCTGTTTTATAAGAGACGCCATACTGTGTAAATCTCGATGACAGGTATATCATCTTTCATGACCTACCATAAGAGGAGGTCATCAGCTATCTTGATAATCAGCTATATTGATGACACTACAATTGCAACCTTTAAACACTCTTTTCCTTCAACTAATGCCGGGCAGAAAAACAATCGCATGCGATCACATTAAGCATTCACTTTCTCAACACATTTTGAGTACATGTAGCTTTATCCACCGACAATTTGAGTTTCTTTTCGGGATAGAGCATGTGAATTTTGGCTTGCCAAGCGGATGGCCAATGTAAAAATCCATGTCACGAATTTGTTTCTTAAACTGCCTAAAATCCAGTAGATTTGAAATTGGTGTGGACGTTTGTATACATTGATTTGCATAGAAAAATACAAACAAGTGGTATAATAAGACAAAATAAACATCTTCTTTTCATGATGCACATGTTTTTAAAAATACCGTTCATACTCTACTTATATCATGAAAGGAGCTAAGGGTCTATTTTCAGATTCTATACACATCTTTGATACACCTCTTTAGAACATGGGAGAATATTGATCTAAATCATTTCATTTATTGTGCAGTTGAAATTTCAATAAAAACGATTTTAATCTTTCAACATTGTATTCATAAAAATAAGGGGGAGGGGACATTTTTCAGAGAGTACTGACGCAGATCTCTTTGTGTATGGTTGATACCTTCAATCTGTGCGCAAGAAAAGGAAGTCGATTAGCTCAAGAGGGTGAATGCTGCCATTGACTGACATGGGAGGAATCCTATTATGTGATAAAGCCCATGTATGATAACGTGATATGGACAAATACAAATCTTTTATGCACTAAATGCATAATTATTTTGTGTTTTAAAATTAAAAGCACACGAAGTCATATAGTCAGATAAATCGAAAGACTCAAAAATAATTAAGAGGGGTTTTATTGGTGATGAAATCGGAAAGAGGTATATACACAATGTACGTTTATTTGATCATCAAATCAAAATGCTATACTTTACTTAACGAATTTTATTTTGAAAATATGTTCATAAAATATGAGTACATAAAAGCTAGAATATGATGCATTGAGCATGTGTAAAAAATGTTTAAGTGTCAAGTGTCAAAGCTTATAAGCTGGAGACATAGACACATGTTAGCTGTTTTTCCAAGTCTCGCATGAAAATAGCAACACGTTTAAAGATAAGATTTTTTGTATGTATAACAAATTCGGCGGCAAGTAAAAACTACACAAAATAACAAACTATCCTGTTTATGTCTATAAAACTTAAGTGCCAATACAATGTATTTGAACATAACACATGCTTAGTGTATGCTTATTTTGGCTACAGGTTAACAGAAAACGCAAATAAGCAGACAGAAAGTATATAGATAACTGTACAATTGGAGATCATTTTTCATCAAAGTTATAGTTAGATGTAGATAGCTTATCTCTAACGACAAAAGCACAGCCGTAGAATGAAATGTCAAGATGGCGTAGCATGTTTACGTTTATTTCTGTGAGCCTAAAATATTGTGGTAATCTCGATGACAGATATATCATCCCCCATGACCTTTGCAAGTGGGTAACATCAGTTCACTTTATGATACAACAGTTGTAACCTTTCAGCACTCTTTTCCTTCAACAAAGGCCGGGAAGATAAACAGTAACATGCGAACATAATAATAATTGCATTTCGTTAACACATGTTGAGTACATGAAGCCACAGACATTCGTGTTTTTCTTAGTGCAAGCGAATATCGAGTAACTCAACTGAATAAAGTAAGCATCTCACACTTAGTATGATCTATATACAAGTTATTAAGTATTGTGAGTAGGAAAATATCATTATAATTTTCAGACGATGAAGGACATTACTGCTACTGTGTTTTAGCAAGAAATGATGCCTCAACTTAGTGTAGATATTTATAGACCAACATACGTGGTTTACACGAGATTTTGACAGTTGATTTGTTAGACATGGAAACATGTGGTGGTTTTCTAACAACAGAAGTTCAATCTAATAAGATTTAACACAAAACAAGTGCACATTCTATGATGAGAAAACGTCTTTTGGCTTCATGTTCTGCTTTAAGGAGTAACGACTCGATATCAATCAAATGTAAGTAGTATGTAATTGATAGTATTTTTAAATTTATTTATTAATATTTGATTGATTACCCTACTTAATTTGCGCAGCAAAACCCTTTAAGGTTATTCTAGATTGTAACCATCACATCTGAGCTGAATGAATGCAGTTGAATGTAGACGCATCTTAAATACACCTTTTTCCGGTACGGAATCGTCGATATCATCTCTAGTTAGTCATAAGTGTCACCATATAGTGCACTGCGTAAACAGTCCTACGAAATGGAGCCATCGCAACAGAGGGCCATCGGACAAAAAGTCACGTGCTCCATGTCACTTTTCTACCGATTCGTTGGCTACTTGTCCGATGTCGTGCTGTCGCGATAGCTCCCTGTCAAGATGCACAATGTCGCCGAGTTATGATTGCAGTTTCTTCGAAAAAATATATTGATTTCAAAACCATTTACGCGAAAATGTGCCATTCTTATACAGTTTTGAACTTTGAAATTAAATGAGCAGTCTGAGTTTTTTAAACTCCAAACATAAACTTTCTGTTATCTATAGTCATATTATATTAAACGTATTGTTATGTAGAACTACAATGTAACTCACAATAAATAAATAGTTAGTGGAGGTGGATTCTGATAAATTGTCACTGACCGTGAATAACGACTTCCGTCACGCGCAGAACTTTGAATTGCCTTACTCGTTTGTATAACATATATTTTTTAATACTTAATCGACCTTTAACTAGAATATAAGTGAACTCCTCGAGTATAAAGACCAACCCCTTGACACCAATGAAAACTTATGAAAACGAAAAGATTATATACGACACTGAAGTTGTCAGCTAGAAATGCTTAAGTAGAAACACAAGTTCTCAATTACAATACAAACCGGACTCTAAAACAATTGTTATGAATGAAATATGCAAATGATAATATTAGAAAGAAGCAGACATGTGTACGAAGCCCCAATTTTGAGACCAAGGCTTCGGCCGTGTCCTGTTTTCAAAGTCAGGCTTCAGCCTTTTTGATTGAAAAGAGACTTCGGCTATCTTATATTTCTAAATAGCTTTAACTTGACATTGTTAACAAGGTACACAACAGTTTCTCTTACTGAAATAGGATGAGGCCTTCAGCTTCGTGTTATTTTTTGGAGAAGGCTTTGGCTTCGAGAGGTTTTGAGATAAAGCACTTGTGATTTAGTAGGGAATCAGAGCCAGAGCCGAAGGGTTTTCAGGTGGAGCCAGAGTTTTATCTGCAGCTCTTAAAAAAAGAGACCAAAAAATATACCAAAGTAAAGCTTATTCCTGGGAATACTAAAAACGTAAAACTAATTATTTTTATAATTTATACCAAAATAAATGATGATTTTGATATTTATTTTTACTAGGTCATTTAGGTCAAATTTCACTATAAATAGGTTAATTTCTATAAGAAGGCCGGAGCCGACTTTTTAAAAAGTTATGAAGTCGCATCATTAGACATACAGCTCAGATTCCCTGGTATTTAGATATAGGCTTAAGAGATTCTTAATAATTAAAAAGTAACGTTATACCGAAAGGATGAATCAAAACACAAAATTGCATAGTTTCTGTAGGAAGGTGCAGGTTAGTCAAGCAGCCTCTATGATAACCATGCAAAAATACCCCCCAAGCAGGTTATGATTGATTTTCGTAGAGGAAGGTATCTAGAAACCGAATTTTTATGATGTCAGGCTGAATTTTACTATAAATGGCCATTAGAAAGCGTCTAATAGTCAAAACCCTCACATATATACAAGTATCTAGAATAAAGGGTACATCGGTATGGACAATTTTAATAATTATGCATTTTTGATATCTAACAGTTTAAAATGTATTCTTTCATGGAATGCTAAATATATTACAATTTTTGCATAGTAGTCTGGTAAAAAACTGGGTCAAAATGTTCATATTCTACAGTTTATGATCATTATATAGCGTTTTATAGTCGAAACAATTAAATTTATAGTACTATAAAAAGTGTCCATGTGTATGGACATCAATGTGATAAATTCACTAAAAAGGTCAAATAAAAGGGTCAAGGTCATTTTCAAGGTCAAAATAGCATTTTCAAGCAAAGTCAAAGTGTGTCCGAGCAAGGTCGAAAAAAACGCTCTAATCCAGCTCAGTCGCTTTAAAAATATGTCACAATGGTATCGGATAAGAACTAACGATGACAAAAAGACCGAAAGAGATGGCTGCTATATTAGACATTAGTAATCGTTCTTGCCCAGGAAGAAGTTTATACCAAGATAAGGAAAGGAAATACAAATTAACAATTTCCAAAATGTTGATGACGTAATATGTGAACATTCCCTAACGTGTTGAAGTCGCACAGTTTTTATAATGTCTAAGATGGTGTTTTTACTTCATAAAATTTATGTGTCATCGTGCTGGGGAGGATCCAAAATTGCCAGTATTTTGATGACGTAATATTGGGCATTCCCTTATGTGTTGAAGTCGCAACATTTTTATCATTTCGAAGATGGTTGTGAATACATAGTAAGAAACGAAAAAAAGATAATACACATTTCTTACAATTAATCAATTAACACTCAAAGATGGGTATATTTATAAACAAAGTGACCAAGTGTCGGGATCAATCGATTCAAACTATGGCTGACATCCCATATGTGCTTATGGTGCACGCACCACTATTGAAACTGAAAAATGAGATATCTATGCAGGTAAGTCAACGTATGTTTATTAGAGACGGTGCTCACAAAAAATAAGCGTTCTTATACGCAGATGTAAGATTTAGAAATTATCGTATATTTTACCAAGTCTCAGTTTACTGACACCAGACCAGTCTTAGCATGCATCTCTAAATACCAAGCAATAGGCGAGATCGCTGCAAGAATCCCATTTTAGTATCTATGGTATGACTTGACCCGGTTACGAACACCCGACTTTCAGCTCCAGGAGAAGACACCTTAAACTGTTTGCCATCATAGCAGAATAACAAAGGAGATGAAGGAGGAATACAAACAAGACGAAAAAAAACGTTTAATAAGTCACGCAGAGATAGATAAAAGAAGGCATGTAACGGAATGATCAATATCTATCTAGTTATCTTGAATACTATGTGGAAGGTCATGATGGCAGGATACGGCTTATGTCATGATTGGCATCACAGATTAGTCTCTGACGCCCTTGTTTCTATAATTAAAAGTTGTCTCTGTCTGGTTAACACCTTACAGCTGAGGTGTGAGTCACTTAATAACTTTCTGCTCTTTGAGTACAGCTTCATTGTCAAGTGTCTGTGCTTATCTGTTTCCATTCCTCTTAGTAACTTTACCTTACTTCTGTAAGATAGATTTACGTTATGGGAGGTTCTTTTATGTGTTCTTCATTGAAAACATTGAACAGAGGAGAATGAAGAGACCTTAAACTAATGTCAGCATACAGCATTTATAAGTACAAATCTCTTCGTTAACATAATTACATTATCCCCATTTACTATGCCATGCTAATCTAGTACCATATGTAATACTGACTAAGTTAATTATCCCGGCAATATAGATGTCTTGGGTCCCTTGTCATTACCATACTAACAAATAATGAATATCAGTTGGTCTGTTCCAATGAAAAGTTATCGTTGAGTTAGTAACCGGAAGTTAAGTTGCGGCGTAGCTGCTTCAATCGAAGCTCAAAGGATCACAACCCTTTTGTGCACCCCCATCCCCTTCGCATTATTCTGAATGTAAGTGGCACAATTTGGTTCAACTGCCATTCTCTCAATTCAAAGACAAGTGAAACAAATATTTGCGTACCGTAAATAAACTTATAAATTAAAAAAACAATCTTTCAAATATAAGGCTTGAAATAATACTCATTGCCAATTTATTCGTTGTTTTCTTGAAACACATGCAATGATAATTTAAACCACGTGTAGATTAAAAATGAACAACAAATACTGTTTTCAATTTCATGATTTTTACGCGAGAGATATGTATACGTTTGAGTTTGTTTTTCTTGTACATACAAGTCTTGCATGAAACACTGACCACCTGAAGCTATTTAATGTTTTGTTTCATCAGTTTACAATTACATACTCATTGCCTGTTAAATAGCCAAAGTAATTTTAAAATTATGCACAAGATTACCTTGGCATGTCTATTTCTGAACTGAAACTTAATACTTTTTAGATTTACTTTTCTCTGACATGGATTTCCGTCTTCACCGTTCACTGCTTATTGCCAGGATTAAGACTATCAAATGTTATAAGCAAGTGTCTGTGGAATACCTTTCTCTAAGCAAGTGTCTGTGGAATACCTTTCTCTCCAAGTGTCTGTGGAATACCTT
>JAUUEB010213846.1:0-13674 GCA_032362205.1 Clione limacina | reverse complement strand
CTCTCTCTCTCTCTCTCTCTCTCTCTCTCAATAATCAATCTGTTTCCCCAATTCATGAAGTCCAGAAGTTCTAGAAAAGTCATCTTAATTCCCCCTAAACCTTTCACACTTGAAACTTTTTTAAAATCCTGATCTAGTTCATCATCATCTTAAGTGGATAAATCGGAAAGCAAATGAATTCTGACCTTTCCTCTTGGGTGCCATTAGCCTTGATTTTAGTTCAGGACTCGGGCAAAAAACGTGATATTGACACAACCATCGTCTAACAAATCTAATAATGAAATACTGTGTGAGTCGTCTGTATGACAGTGAGGCAATTGGCCTTTTTTATGACCGAGTTAACTACGTGGTATGATCCGATTGCCCTTTTATGTTTTAAAAGATTTAACAAGGTCACTAATACTTGCTATATTTTGCTTTATCGTACTACACTGATCAAATATAGCTACAATTATTATCACTGATTTCAGTTTAAAAACTATTTATTTGCAGAGAAACAGATTTTGCAACAGATGGTGATACATATCGAATGTTCATTCCAATTATTATCTTTTGTGACGTGAGCTGTATAGTTGCGAGATGATAGGCAAACATAATCGTTAATTAAATATACATAGAATCTTGGAATTATCCTATAACACAAATTAAAAGAAAGTAACCACAAGTTGTCGTCGTGTCCTTAAGATAGCAACATGGTCTTAAGCTGCCGAACGCCCTTAAGATAGACGTAATGGGTATAACGAATTCTGAGTGGTTGAATATAAGTAATGTTTTACTCTGTTGTGTGTGTAAAAGAAAAAAAATTATTGGATAATTTTGCTAATTTATTCATCTGATTTTAGATGATGGAGAAGAACCTTTGAACAGTGATCAGACAGGAAAACTTAAGCACTCGTCAAGATTTTGTGTAGCCAGTTACTAACGACAATGTGGCTATGTAAGATTTCTAGTGGTGCTCATTTAGTTTGTGAATAAAATGCTCTTTCATTAGTTTTGGATTCTGTTACTGCCTCTACATCGTGGCCACAGGGGGCGCGGAAGGATCACTCGGTAGCGGAAGTGTCATGGTGCTCCGGCCATGGAACTTCTCACCACGTGCATTTTTTTCTCGGCGGAAGAAAACACCGACCAGAATTAAAGAACGATGTTCTGAAAACACTCTTTCAGTTCCACAAACAAATCCCGTCTGCGACCAACAAAGCTCGACAAAACCAAAGTCAGGCAAAAAGAATTTTAAAATTCGACTGAGGCTCACTAGGAAGCAGCGTCACACGAAACAAATTCTTCAAGAGCACCAGCAACAAAAACAGCGGCTGCCGCAACACCAGCCAGGCGTTAGTCCACCTGGTGCAAGTGTTGCTACGAATTCTTCATCAGGTCTGAACTATGATTCTTCTTACGGCTGCGAAAACTCGTTCGCTAGCTCTGACTTTGATCACTCTGTTTCCACTGGGGACAAGGAAAACTATTCTGGGAGCGAAGATCATTTTGCTATCTCAGACGAACTTGATTTGTGGGCGGGAGGTCCTCTGACGTCGACAAGAAAAGCCGGTGGTCTCAGTTATTGGGAAGAGAACCCTTTAGATATGTATCTTCAAAGCCGTCACGAACGTGCTATGGTACGACTTTGTGCACTTTTATGGATACTTAAGCTGGAAGAAGATCGTAGTACTCAGAGACAAACTGAAGAATCAACATGTCAGGAAGTAGATCCACAAGATGACAATGATATAGAAGAACGGTGTGTTACTTACTCAAAAACGTTACACGATGGAAGTTGTCGACAGCACGATGACTTGTCGTCGGGTAAAGCTATTAGTGTTGGAGGTGAGGATGTTTTTGACGATGTCACGGAAGTTACAAAACAACGACCAGTTAGACGACAGGAAAGTGCAGATGAACGCTTCATAGATATAACTGACGCTGGGCCAGATCATTGGAAACGGTTCTCCAAGGTCTCAGAATGTTTTATTTACTCTATATTTATGTATTATTTGTATTATTTATGTACAATTTCCATCCGGTTTCAGTAACTTAATTTACTTACACACTGACACCCTTTATGCAGACATTTTAAAAATATACTATGTATTTCTATTTTGTCTTAATTACTACTTTTCAGACTCTCGGTTTAGCGTCAATGGAACTGCCGATTAATTTATTTCCCCTCGGTTTTCATTTTATGATAACAAATACGAAATGTTAAAAGCTTTTTGACAACATTTATATTTCTATAAACTAGCGGTTTACCATAAAGATGTAGGAGTTTTGAATCCTATTTACCGGCACAAAATAGGGAAGATATGTAAATACTGCGATTTACTGTTTTCTCTTTTGGCGAGGTTGAATTATTGTATAACAAAGAGAAACTGGAGAAAGATAGGCGGCAAACATCGGCCACAATATACTTAAGCATCCAAGCCTCTGTTCAAATAAAAGATCTCAAAATACTAGATGACCTGTTTACTGAATAATCTAGTTATTATAACTATTAAGTCTATTAGTTTTATTTTTAATTAACCCCATGTGACATACTCTGTATGGGCTTTATCTGCTTAGCTTTTCATGGCGTTATCAGGGGATTTCAACCCAGGATTACTTAACATGTGCTAAGAGAGCTCCGGCTTTGGCAGGATAAATAAGAGGCATTTGTCCTCCAACTAGATGGCAAAGTGGGTGATTTTTTTTAAAGACACGGCTTATAGGAGAAAATTGTAGAAGATCAGACAGATGGATCCATATGATATATTATTCAGCTGTATAGAATTACCTGTATATTTTAGGTCGTTGAAACCTTAATAACCTCTTGAAAGCCGAATATGCATGTTGCCTTATGATTAGCTTTTCAAGAAGATTTTACCTTGTATTAGTTAGGAAAAGGGGGCGTGAAGAGACTTTTATATTTTTTTAATACTTTGATATTTTTTTTATCAAGTTTCTAATGTAAACTTTTCTTCTTCTCCTCCCCCCTTCATCCTACATCATCGATCAATCACAAATGGAAATGTGACATTAAATCATCAACTTTCTGTGTACCTCAACTTGTGTCATATGGTCAATGTCTACTACAGGTGAGTACAAACTTTAGACAATGGACATTGTCCTAGTTATTCAAATGTGTGAGTCAATATGAGTATATGTTAAATTCATGCGTTTGAGTGGGGGAAAGAATATTCTGGTTTTCCCCATCGTGTCTTCAAATCTATTTATCCATTTAATCTGCATGCTGAACACCTTCCTAGATTTTAAAATGTTACAATATTTTGCTGGCCTGTGGGTCGCCTGTCCCTAATGACCTTTAAGAACTCAACGTTGATTAGAATATTGCCGCCTCCAGTCTGGTTCTGTCTGTTGTGATTAGATTTAATTTTGCGGGTTTTCCCAAGTCACTGAAAGATGTGGTTTGATTGATTACATCTGCACCCAACATAATTTACTATTCATTGCAGGGGGAGTGATTATCAAATTACCTATGTGATTGGATTAAGACATCGGATTTTTTTCTCCCTTATTCTTTATGAAATGAATGTTGCTACGGGTCATATGCGTACTGCCAGAGTTGTATTGCCACTTTGCAGTGATCTGACTTGCTTAATTAAGTTGTCTCCAGTTATTCGTCTAAACTAGTGATCTTGTCAATATTGCTGTTGTTCAAAAGTTGGCTCGTTTTTTTCAAACTCCTCAAATACATTACAGATTTCCTTATATTATCACAGCTCTCAATGTGTCTTTAAGGTCAATATTGATAATCGAGTTTCATGTCTTTTAGGACCTCTATGTCTCAGACTCACATCTGTACACTGGACACATTAAAACTGCTGGATTTGCCCCAAGCTCCACTATATTCACACAGTTTGATATGCTTTTATCCTATTATATTAACACAAGACATAACCACACAAGGCGCGTAGCCAGGATTTCGAAATGGGGGGACAACCTTGGTTTATATTCAATCGATATTTTTTAAATTGTTTTAAAATGATGCAAAGTTAGAGCAATTAAGATAATATTGAGATTAGTTAAACATTTAGAGCATTTTGGATCTCAAATGGGGGTGGGGCTTTCCCCATGCCCCCTGGCTACGCGCCTGATCCACACACATATGAAATACTGTTATGAACCGTTAACTGTTAATTTAATATAAGGCCATATCTGGAATTATGTCATACAAGATGTAAAGGATACAATAATATTTGACACGACAGAAATGAATAACGTATTTTTTTGTACCTTATTTAGATAGGAAGATGAATAACTGTGTTTTGTTTTTTGGCCAGCTGGTCGGATATTTAATGTTTTAGGTTTACAAATCACATATTAACTTCTATTTCACTTTCAATGATCGTCCACCGTGAGATTTGTGTGTGTTTGGCGATGTAAGCTTTTTTATTTATCACGTAGGATATCTGGCTTCATAAAGTTCTATGTATGTACTCTGGTGTGACCGTTGGATTAAGAATTTGTCAATATAACTTAGAGGCAATATCAAAATTTTACTTTAGCTTGTAAGCAGGCTTTATTTTACCGCCCCTCCCTTCCAAAAAAAGAAATTGTACCCAGGTGTACTTCAGGTGAATCTAAATTAACGTCGCTAACGTGGTTCGATTTCGACCTATGAATGATGTCAATGAATGAAGATCAATGGCGTTACGTGACCTGTTGGAAGTTATGATTATATTTCTTTGATAGTCAGTCGACTGGTAGTCGAGTGATGTCCCCTTATCACTATATTATCAGACTATCTGATGAATTAATCATAAATTTGGCATCGGGGATATTAGTGGTATTAATGTTGATATTATTTGATAAGAAGCGATGGTTGGGCGATAACAAATGTAAGATCAGAATACGTAATAAAATTACGATGGATCAAATATTAATAAACGAAATCTAAATTAAAATATAGACAAATAAGTTGTCTATGTATCTAACTCTTATACTACCAAATGTCACTTTGACCCAGACGGCCATTTGGCAACAGGCTCGATAAGAAACTCAGAGTACGTACTTATAGAAATAGTCTCACCCACCCCAATACCAAATTGAAGATGATGCTACATTCTTTTTGAGGACACAAACTTGGAGAGACTTAAAACCATATCTTAAATGCAAAATATTAAGTAAACCTTCAACTTAATGCAATACAAGCCTTATATGTATTTTCTTTTTAAGAACTTGAATAAATGCACTTGTAATGTATTAATGATTCGACTTTTTGCTGAGAAGTATCGATTTGCTTTTGCTATGAATATAATATAAATAAATGACATAATTTTATTTAGTGTCGCGAAAAAAAAATATGTTTATAAGTTAAAATCATCGGTATCGTAATCGTCAAAAATATGTTTTATCAAAAAGTATCTCCTCGATTCTGCTTAACTGCTGCACTTTTAGTCTCGTGCCTTATCATATTTCTGATATTTCTTACTGATCGTGTGATCCCATGTTAAGAATATGATAAAGTAGCCTTACGCTCGTGACAGGAATCATAATCCATGGATCTAGTTAGGATCTAGAATGACATAAACGTAAAGCTTGCATCTTAATATCATTAACGAAGTAACTCATCTTTTTGCTTGCAATTACCATACTTCGCTCTTTTTGGCTGATGCAATGGTGCCTCTGCCTCGGGTTGTTCTAATAAATGTGGTAATTTAATGAGGCAATATATCAATCGATAAAGATCTGACGGGTACCTGCTAAAACTGGGACAATTAAAATAATTACGTATTATTGGGATAATAATACAGTATTATTCCGTTTGGGACAAGCATCATTTATAAGCCATGTAATATTCATGGTATATCCATGGCGACCTCTCTCCTTGTCGCTTTAGTAGATCTCTCCACTGATCTTTGTATCGTTTAAACGGTCTCGGCAATATATATACTTTATTTTTTTTTAAATACAGTTTATTTATGCTTGAGTATGGCTTCTTGTCTTTTGTTTAGAACTAACTATGCCCACCCCCTCCCACTAAAACAAAAGTTCAGTATGGCTTCATGAAGCTCGTGTTGTGATCTTCTTCTCATTAGCCAGATGACTTGAGAATTATACTGGCGCAACATTAAACATTTGCTTCTTTAGTGCCATTTGTTTTTCAACTGTCAACATCGCAGTCTAAATAGTTAAAGTGCATAGCAAAGTACATCCTGAAGCCTGACAGACGCATCAACAAGGTTAAGGGAAGCTCCAAAAATTACATCACAAAACTACGTTTTGTGTACCATCGACCAGAAGATGCCTTGTAAGTAGAAAAAACGAAGGAAACGTCAGACGATATTTGAACATTGTTATTCTGTGGAATTGCGCAGCAAAAAATGAGTTGATTATCTCCATTGCAAAATATACGAAACATTCATGATTTCAAGACCAACCACTAGTAAATTATAAAATGAAAGGTGTATGATATTTTCTAAACTAGTTGTGTGTTTAACGATATAAATTATTGGTTGTCCTTTATACATGTCCAATTGAATTTTTTTTTTTAAACTGCATAGTGTCCAAGCAAATTTCAATAATATAAATATAAGAATGGCTTATTTATTATTAGACTTATTAATCAATCAATAATTACCCTTGAAACAACACAAGTTAATACATTAAAGTCAATACAGTTATGATTAACCCACCTTAAAGGGATACGTTACGTTACAAGGGTCCTCCCTTTCCTCAGTCAATACATAATACAAACTAACTCTTATCGACCAAACAACTCTTTTCAAAAATGATATTATAACAAAAGGCCGATTAAAGTTCGAATCCTAAGAAAGTTTCCTATCTTTAGATTAGCGAATAATATATCATATAATGTGTAATGCTGACTAAGACCCTTTGTTAGGTAACTAATCGACTTAGATCCAGGATAAGTCGACTAATTTTTAGCATTCAACATTTAACCCAACGCGTACATCAATGAACAAGGGGCGAAAAAAATCACACAATTCATTACTTGAATGTCCTCGTTATGTGAATGTGCGACTCAATACATTGGTGAATGTCTGGGGAATTCATTAGGGCGAGTGACATTATCAGTATTTAGCGAAATAGAGTGTGAGAAAATAAGTATTAACCGAAAAGGTGATGAATAAATAAGACCTAACGGAAACAAGATAAGACCGTGAATAACTCATTTTGGCGAGTGAGATAATAATTGAGCAACATAGTGAGTGAGTAAATAAGAAGCCAGCGGAAACAAGATAAGACCGTGGATTAGGAGGAAGAGGTCATCAATGTCGCTTTATCGTAAGAAGTCTTTAAGCCGGGCAAGACAGACAACTGCTGAGTGACACAGTCGCTCACTCCACACTGCTCTCCCCTTGTTTTTCTAGCCACTTTTTGGCTCTATTCTGTTTCGTCTCTACAATATTTTGCAGTGTTGTTGTCGAGTAGTTCGGTGGACTACTTGAACAGAGTAGAGTAATTGGACGTTTTCAACTACTTTAGTAGAGTAGAGTAGAGTAGCTACTCGAAAAAATCTAAGGGTAACTACTTGAGTAGAGTAGCTACTCTACCTTAGTAGTCTTTGAGTAGTCACTAAAAATAGTAATCATTAAATGAACACATTCAAAGGTTTAAAATTGAAAACTTACTGCATTATTTACATTATCATGTAACACAATTGAAGAAAATGATAAAATATATTAAAGAATTGTTTAAAAGGTGAAAATTATTCAAAAATAATCAAAGTTGAGCAAAAATTGATCAGAAATAGAACGCAAAATATGTTTATTTATTTCCAAACTACTCGAAGACTACTTGAGTAGAGTAGTCTTTGAGTAGTGTGTACAGACTACTTGAGTAGAGAAGTAAATTCTGAAATATCTTGAGTAGAGTAGAAGTAGCGGAAAAACTACCTGCGTACTACTCGAGTAGTATACTACTCTACTCGACCGCAACACTGATACTTTGTGAGTCCTTGGCGGCGCATGGGACAGCTGACTGTGCAAAAATCACTGGCATGAAAAGAAGAAATCAAACGGGAAAATTACATCAAACGTGTTTAAGACCTATTTAGGGATGATTGTTTAAAACCGACAGAATCTTTTCGTTGTATGATATTTGGTGAAAGAAAGAAATTCACTTTAAAACGATTAAAAAATTAAAAATCCTAGAAAAATACGTAGAAATTTGAGTATACTATTTTGGCTATTTTGTTCAATATTTTAACAAGAATTGAATTTCTGGGATAATATCTGATTTCATTTTGGATTCATGGGAAAATAATCTCTGTGAAAAACATCACAAAAGTAGGAAATAATTGATGTATTAAAATGCCAACAGATCGACAGATTAACAATTAAACGACAAAAAGGAAATAAATGAATAATTAAAAGCTAACACGAGGAGGGAATAGTCGATATAATAAAAGTCAACAACACCAAAGGAAATTAATCTTTAAAGAAACAAAGTGAGGAGGAAATAGTCGATTCATTGAAGGAAAAATCGATGTATTATTTAGTCAACAGAAGGAGGAAATATTCGATGTATTGAAAAATCAAACATATTCTAAAGATCCTTACTTTACTAGCAACAATACGTCAACATTGGTTTCAGGTTTGCTTCAGTGGTTTAGCAAAGTTTATTTTCTTCTTAGGAGTGCAATTAGTAATGTATGCATTGTTTTCTAAACGAATGAAAACAATTATCATTATGTTGTAAACTAGTATAATATTTTTAAAAAAAAGTGTTCGAATGGCGAGGAATAGAGCAAGATTAGAGGAGAGATCGGTCGATTTAATAGAAAATGTTCTCTAATATTTTGCCTATCGGATGAATGAGCAATCGATAATACAAGTATTTCCTCTTTAATTTATACACACCTCCCGATTAAACAAACAGATCAATCAAAAATAAACTTGCTAATGGGACATTCTGAAATGTTTTTAGCTCATATTACATTTTAAGAAAGCGTTTTAAAGATATAAGAAATTAATGGAAGGCTTAATCTTCTTTGAATAGAGGGATCGAATTTTTAAAGAGAAAATTAGCATCCGGGAACAAAAACGCATCCGGGAACAAAAACGCAAATTTTTAAGAATGAATTAAAATATTCGTTATATCTATTGATAACTCCTAACTCCAGACATACATGCTTTTGAATCGAAAATAGACATTCATTATTTAATATGCAATGCATTCTTTCATTTTTATCCATAATCTCACAACAGATGAACGTGTTCTCAAAAAATATAAAAGAAAGGTGAAAGAAATTCAACACCAATATGCATTGCATTTGTCTATTTATATTCATTTTCACACAACAGACATGTTTGCTTATAGTAAGATAAAAGGAGCCACTTGTAAAATAGAAAATAAGAAATCAAACGTTATATATTGACGATTTGCATACAGTTTTTGGTGAGGTCGCCCTTAGCATTCCGTTAATTAAGACAGGTGACTGAAATAGAGGGAGAGAGACAGGTGACCGAAATAGAGGGAGAGAGACAGGTGACCGAAATAGAGGGAGAGAGACAGGTGACCGAAATAGAGGGAGAGACACAGGTGATCGAAATAGAGGGAGTGAGACAAGTGACCGAAATAGAGGGAGAGAGACAGGTGACCGAAATAGAGGGAGAGAGACATCAATAACTTCTAAAAAAACTCTCCAATATACCAGATGTCAAATAAAGATCACTCAAACAAATGTCCATAACTTTGCCGATATTGCACCTAGTAGCAACAAAGCTGACAGGAAGAAAAATAATTTATTAGGAAATTGCATCACATAATGCCAATAAGTGTGAAATCGGCAAAGCATGTGTTCGAGTGACACTCTTTAACTAGACACCTGGTATGTCTCAGACACCTACCTGGTATGTCTGATATTGCATTGCTATGTCCCATTACTTTCCGCTCATATTAGTTCCTTGTTTTTAGTAAGTTTGTCTCAATTCATACCTGCTATTCGCCTGGTTTGTTTTCAAAAGAACATCTGCATCCTATTAGTTCATGCCCTTGTAATTATTCTAATTATTGATAGTTTAAAAACGTAATTATCTTATCTGATATAACATTTGTCTTCCGTCAGTTTAAATATCCCATCTCGTTCGGAAAGTTAGCCGCAAGCGAAGCAGCGCATATAATTAATGTCATGCAATGTTCCCCTTTATGATAATTGGCATGACGATATACCACATTTTTAAGTTATCTTTCCTTATTATTGTTATTGTTGTCTCTACAAAGACATAAACTTATCCATTAGTAGTAAGTTGATCATTACTATTCTCAGTTGTGTTGAATGAGTTATTACAATATGTAATTATAATGTTGATATAGCGTATATGAAGTTTGTTTTTCCTTTAGATTGATATTTATGTCACTCCAGGGACATTGTCTTACAAGTTCGTTGATCAAAGGTATTCTCAGTAGTATTCAAATTTATATCCTTCGTTGATGATTGGTATTCTTAGTTGTACTATTTTGGTCACATCTTGTTAGTGTCAGCAAGCAAGCTGCAAGCGAAGCAGCGCATATAAGTGAAGAAATATTCTACTTGATATTCCATTGGCATGACGCTATAGCCTATTTTTGGTTGCCTTAAGATTCTTATGAATATCACTACACATTAGGTTTCTTTCAAGTTAGTTGATGATTGTTATTCTCAGTGGTATCAGGTTATATCGCTCTAATAGTTTTACCAAAACAAGGCAGGGCAAAATTTTGTAACTGTTGTAATATAAGCTCTTGTGCTTACAATATTTTTGGTTTAAATAAGATACATCTGCGTTGTAGAAAAAGGCTTCGAGAATTTGAGATCCCATGGGACCTTTGTTATGGATAACTATGTAAATGATACTTGAAGCTGTATTAGAAGAGTGGTCAGAAGGGGCTTTAATTGGATACCCTAATAGAAGATTGCTGTCAGATTACATAGGCATTGACCTTCAATGAATTTGTCATCAAAAGATATCGATAAGTTTTAATGCAATTTGCAATGAAATGTCAATATAGATATATGCTACCTTATATGAGGTTTTCCCTTTCCAAATACATCTTGAATATTGCAATAGCTTTAGAATGATATGAAATTTGACAAGAAATACTTTTATTTTTCATCAAATTCACAAATTTGGACATTTCAATTTCAAGTTGAAATCAGCAAAAACGTAAACTGTAAAAGGTTTCAGATTATTGAAATGACAATTTTTATGACTATTAATCATTGTGCACATTATCGATATTACCAATTTAATAGATAAAAATAAAATTACAATTCATGTAGTCTATAAATATTTTTTAGTTTAAACCGATGAAAATACATAGAACATATAAATATATCACATGACCCCTCGTCTTGTTGTCTAGATGTCTTCGCCAGAAAGTCAGAGACACGGATATTATACCATCATCTGTAGTTTCAAAAAGCAGTCCATCATAGGGATAATGTATTGAATGTCTTGTGTTAAAAAACTAAGTGATGGGCACCAACAAAGAGAGGGGAACAAGGGTATGATAAAAACCCATCCAAGTGTTATTGTTTACCAAACAAGGATTTTCATCAACACAAAGAAATTAACTCATCGGTCACTTGATATCTCTATAGTGTGAACAGCTAAATGGTATCTCCTATAGATCATGTTTTAATGTATCGATTAGACCAAACGTAAATCATTCATGAAATTATATTTATTCTGGTGAATGATTCATAATATTCAACATGAAATCTAATTTATTCTTGTATGTCATCATTCATTTAAAATACATGAAATTCGATTTGTTTCACGTGACCCTAGGGAGATAGACCAGCATGCTCAGCTGTATTGACATGTCCGATCTCGTGTTAGAAGACGGCCAATATGAGGTAAATGAGTTTTCTGCACTTGGCGGAATATATTTCTCAATAATTTGTTTTTCTACAAAAACGTAATGAAGTGTGAAAAAACGCAATGGGGTATTTCTTCTTTTCACGTTTTGAGGTGAAGGGGAAAAATCTGACGATAGATTACTCATTACCCATACCATACTCACTTGTTCCACGCACACAATTATATTGTGTAGTGGTATATTTTCTTCGTGTGTGTCTGTCTATCTGTCTGTCTGTCTGTCTGTATGTATGTCTGTCTGTCTGTCTGTCTGTATGTCTGTCTGTCTGTCTGTCTGTCTGTCTGTCTGTCTGTCTGTCTGTCTGTCTGTCTGTCTGTCTGTCTGTCTGTTTGTCTGTCTGTCTGTTTGTCTGTCTGTCTGTCTGTCTTTTTGTCACACTCTTCTACTTTTTGTTAACATACTAACATTACAGGTAGCTTTACTTTTGGTACTCAGTATAGTAAATGGAAAGCCACAGTGTTGTCCTACATAATCGAAAGAAAATAAATTACACCAATGACTTGATTCCGTTAAAGATGGGTTCTCTAGTTTGTGAATACCTTTTGAATCCCCGATACCCTTACTTTGACAATATACGAGCATTTTACATATATAATTCTTGAAAATAAAAATGTATGCTTTTAAGTTACTTTTTTTTACTTTTCTGATCAAATTCAAGAGGTCTAACGGAGGGTAGAGCCACGACTCAAGATATCCGTTTCCCTATTCACTTCTTTCATGCTGAACGAAAAGAACTTTAGCCTTAAGCAGACTTTCAATTATACGCTCGGACAAATTCCACAAAAGTCTCTTTAATGCGTATATTCAACATTCTGTGAACGTTTGCTTAAATATCCTTGAAAAGTTATTCAGTTTGCTTCAATTTCAGTCTAATTTGGTTTAGCTCTCAACAGTATGAGTGGGAGGTCGTAACATTTATCAAGGAAATGGAACAAGTTTGCAGGAATTAACTTATTTCTTGAACTTCGGTCCTATATATCTTGTGTATATAGCAATTAAGTGTCTGTCTTATGTCGCTTCGTCGACCAATGATGTATCAATACTATCAGACATTTTGAAAAACAAAAGTTCTGGATTTTATTATATGCTATACAATTATATTTTTTCTGCATTGCCAAGGATTACACCTTCAAGGACCATATTGTATCCTATAGTCTTCGATTTATAAATATCGTGAAAAAAGTAATAAAATTGGCCGCGTCTTGATCAAAATAGTTTGTAACTAGAATTGACAAATTGCATAGGTGTCGATAAAAAGAGGAGATTATACTAAAAAAAGGAAAGGAAAGGAAACACTAATCGACGAGGTCAAAATTGTACCAACTTCTAGAATAAACATGTTTCTCTTCGGCGCCGAAAACACAAGCTAGATGTTAAAACAAGTAAGAGGGCACCTTGAAAAAATGACAAATAAGAAAACATTGTTAAATATTTAACAAAAATAATAATAAGTCTAATAATTAAACCAGTTTACACCAAAGGCTTAACTGCACACCACGGTATGTTACGTTGATATATTTTTAAGGTTCTTAAAAGCAACGGACGCAGACATTGTTTAATAACCAAGTGTAGGTTTGGCGGAAGTGACTGTCTTGTCGATTGTCTGCTAACTTTGTCAGACACGTAATTATCAAACCGGATGCGTAAAACTAAGACGAAAAAAAGTTTATAAAAATTTATTCAAGTAAATAAATATCGAAGATTTAAATTGACCTTATACATTCTGTCATGTTAATCCAATACTCTCGATCCCTTATTAGAAGGGGGGGGGGGTAATACAAGGGGGGGGGGTTGCACATTGACTAATTTTCAATAGAAGGGGGGTGCAAATCAGCAAAATTTTGAACT
>JAUUEB010213736.1:0-13675 GCA_032362205.1 Clione limacina | reverse complement strand
CAGGTTATGCTAATTAATTATTGTTTCTAATCAGTAGCTGTTATATCATTTTAAAGCAGCATTTTTATATGACACTGGGATTTTCAACATATTATTGTTCTTTTATTAAATCTCTTGCATACTGTTTTATCAATTTAAGGTGTGAGATATGGGGGGAGGGGTCTAAAAACCCTAAAAAAAGGTGTGAGCTGATATTTGAACGCTCCCTAACAAAAATTTGCGTTTGTCAAATTTGATAACGGACGAACGACACAAAAAAACAAACATAAAAACGTCAGAATTTCTTATTAATAGTAGTCCCACTAATGTATTTCGAACAGTCAGCGTAAGCAGTTGTAGATGCTTTTATAGTTTTCTTTTATTAATCTAAACTGCTTTAATATAATACGGCGTGTCTTTCAAAATGGCTGCAGCACAAAGGTATTGCAGTTATCATTGTTACTTGTGTAGTATAAAACATTTTAAAACTAATTACTCGAAACAGAGAGAAATGATTATCATAATTGTGAGTCTATCATATTCCAAAACCACACCCAGTATCCGAATAATTTGTTTGGTTAAATTTGCCTGTTACGCCAACGCAAATAATCGACAACAATGTCCATCCCCCGGCAAGTCTTAATCAATAGCTTTCTCGGAAGTGATTCACACAAGCTATATCCATATTTGGCGTGAGAACAATTAAGTGCTCACCGTTTACCTCCCATAAAGATGGATCCAGTTCCGGGAAGATCAAAGCTAACTTGAGCGTCCCATCAAACAACTTGTTTGCTATACTAATAATTACATGATGGCTATTAAGATTCCTTGCAGAGATTTGTTTGGTTACTGGTATCACGACAATATTAGTAGTTAATAATATCATATTGCGTTTCTTCGAAATTCATTTCTAACATTACATAAAAAACGAATACTAATGACAAAACGTGTAACAAAACGTGAAATTTGATATTTGTTTTCGTTTTTTAGGTGGTAAAGACTCCGTTTTCCCTATTTAGCAACTACATTTAAGATTGTGTTTGAAGGATTAAATTATCAACAGAAAGAGTGAGAAGTACATTTATTGTAACGAGATTACTTTTCTAGTAGGAGGCCGAGATTCCTTTTCTGAGTACATGAACCGTTTTATGTTTTTACCTTAAAAACAAAGAGATATTGTAATTGAATAAGTCAACAATTGATTTTGTTCAAACTGCCTGCTAAAAGCTAACAAAACAAACTTAAAAACAAAAAAGTCTGCGTACATTTTAATTTTTCTCTCTAGTTTATACATGTTGTACACGATTTCCTGGATCAGTCTGTGCCGTTTTTTGTAGAGACTTTAGCCTCTCCGTCCGCACATTGTGGGTTATATCGGCGACAGTGCTCAATAGAGAATACACAAGACAAAAGGTAACACCATAAATGCCATAAATATTTTATACTACAACGTCACAGTCTACTGGCACCGGGCCAACTAGTCTGAACATGGATCTCGTAATGCCAGGTGCTAAGCGAGACCACTGGTAACATACTTACATCTAAGGAGTTTTCTGACCTTGATTCGAACACCTGACATTCACCTAAAGAAATGGCCACCTTAACGATTGAACAATCGGGTCGGCAGTCTTCACCATGAATAGTCAAAAACACATAGATATATATTTGCTGTTTGCTATAAATTATTGTATCGGGTATTTATTTTTTGAATATACAAAAATAAAATGCAACAAAACAAAATCGAGTTGACCATGTTGATCTGCTTGATTGACCGAATGATACTCTTCAATTACATGCGTAAAGCTAAGTAATTATTCATTCATTTAAGGGTTATAAACGAATTACTGTGAGACTTCTTGGTTTGTGATATCAAGTGTTGGAAGAAAAAGGTAAGAAATTACTTAAAATATCAAGCCTCCAGGGAGGTTCGAACTCCCGACCCCTGGTTTACAAGACCAGTGCTCTACCACTGAGCTATAGAGGCTCCTGGTCGATGACCGATATTTTAAAATATGTAACAAATTCATAAACAAGAAAAAAAGTGTCACTATCGGCTCCATTGTCTGCAATATTTATTTATTTAACGGGGAATTGAGTTATGACATAACTCTAAAAATTATGCACATTTCTATTTCATTGATTTAAATAAACTTTAAATATGAAGATCTTTATCAAGTGACTAATGACGTATCAAGCAAACTGTTAGCATTGTGTAGTTAAAGAAACCTTAGGCCAAACAAAAATATGTCTATTTCCACTAACCCGACCGACCCTAACTACCCCTCCCCCACTCTAACAATATTTAAAAAAAGTTGAACAAGGTTTTTTAAAATTGTTCATACTTTGTATGCTGTTTATATACTGCATACATACAACAATAACACAGTAAAACACCCATTGGAACAAACATGTTTCTTTAAGTGTGCTTTTGAAGAAAAAACATGAACAGTTTTTTTTCTGGTACCTGAAAAAATCAAAAACAAAATTCAATCCCTACCCTATTTTTGGCCATGTTAGTGGCAACAGACATTTTTTTTGTTTGGTCTTACAACTAGTTAACTAGGTTCCTTATTTAGACCGAGCAAAAAACGATTCAAATTTAAATGGACAAAAAAGAGAAATGGCATCCTCGATACTACATGCCACGCTAAAACACAATCTACAACAATTGCCGGGAAAACTGCAAATAAAGTTTAAACTTTAGTTTGACCTCATCTGGCTTATCATTGGGCCACAAAAATGAGTCATTTGCAATATAAAGTTTCAAATTAAGATTTTGAACCTATCCACGCTGCTGACATTCTTCTCAACAATAGCATAACGATATCAAAACGTCATCAGACCATTATCTCAGTTGCATCTTATCAAGGACTCTTTGTTATTATGGAGCCATGATGCAAGTGGCTCATTAAAATCCTATTTCTATCACTTTTAGATCGGATTTCATATGATGAGTTTTCTTGATCGGATACATGGATGGATAGAGACACGTGTAATCCGACCTTTCACCCTTTGTCTTCCTTACAGTATACCATCCGCGGCGTAAGGCTTATGTCATGTCAGTTGATACGTTAAATGAATTTTAATCAATTATTATGTATACCTGAGTATCTGGAGGCGGAGGGTTTCATCTCTGCCGCAGAGGTTGACACAGTTTCAAGGATTAAAGGTTTCTTAATTTCCGTATTAAACAACCTATCGATATGAAATTAACATTGATACAACATATAACTTTTTCACGAAATTAAAACATGAAGAATAAAAATGTCAATATAAATAGAACACGAGTATAAATACGAAACAAATGCAATGATCTGCCATCTGCTCCTGTCACTGTCTGCTCAGGTGCAATCCTCCATTGTATGTGTTGTCTTTTCTTTCATGTCGTCTGTTACAACAAGCCCTGTCTTCCGTCTGCCCTTTTACTTTCAAGTTTTGCATCAAGTACTTCTTTCTGTAGTTTGTTGTATCTTTACATGTATCCCATGTTTGTCAGTTTCTTTACTTTGATGCGGTTGATGAATTATGGTTAACTGTTGAACTTTTTACATACTTCTATATTCGTCTTCCTTTCCTCCCAGCTCATTTCTGAACATTCTCCGCAGACAGTTATGTATATATTTTTATAATTCTATTGTTACGCACACGGATGTTTTCTATTTATATTACAGCCAACGGTCGTTGTGACCCCACAATGAAAATGCACTTAAGACACTACATACTTAGAGCATATCTCACGCTGGTATTAAGTGTGCATAAGGGAGAACGTTTTGTATCACACAAAAGAGCAAGTAGTGCACATGATGTGTTTTCTTAAGTTCAGGTAATTGCCATAATGTTAAAAACATGTTAAAGTATAATAGGGTATTCCAATAACAGAATTTGAGCGTCATTGAACGATATTTTTTTTAAATTATTTTTATCAATTATTTGCCAAAGAAAATGCACATGTCTCAAGTGGAAATGCAGATGTCATCACAATGTAATGGCATGCATTAGTGTGCTCTGAGGTACTCTAGTCTGCACTGGTGTACATAAGTGTACTCTGGTCTAATCTTGTCTGCACAGGTCGACATCCTCGAATTGCACTAGATCACACTAACAAATGCCCTATCTGAACTGTATTATCAATATTCAAGTCCCCTCTTATACAAAGATATCTTATATTATAATACTGTATAATAAAAACAGTTCTTAAACGTTTTGACTTTTTAGAAGTTAGCATAAGTAACAAGAAAGTATAACTTTTTTTATAACCAACAGTTTGGACCGTATTTAAACAACATACATTTTAGCCACGACAATCTACGGAAAGACGCGCTTCGGAGTTATATTATTTTCTTTAATCGGAGATTGTACTGGGGGGGGGGGGGTCTTTTCACCCCCACGTTTTAACCGGACTTGAGTTTTAAGGATCGTGAGAGGACATGAAACAAAATTGTGCGTTTGCCAACAAAACTAACTGTGGGAACTAACCACTAGGGCTGACCAATGGTCAACATATCAAAGTGCTCATAATTATCAAAAATGGTCGCAGAAGAAAGGTGTTGGCGAGAATATTACAAATATGCATTTTTATGAATAAAAGTTTTTAATAATTGACACCATAGCAGTCTTAATAAAGTGCTAAAGACGAATAAAGGTTGCCATTTGAGCAGAACAAAGCAGTAGTATTTTCTTAAATGAACGTGTAAAGCTAGTACTCTACAACACAAGTAGTTTGACTAAACTACACAAGTAGTTTGACTAAACTACACAAGTGGTTGACGGCGTTCTAGACGATAACTGTGTTAAGAGACAAACAGACAAACAAGCAAACAAACAAACATACACAAATACAATTAAAAACAAACGATTAAAAACAAACAATTAAAAACAAACAATTAAAAACAAACAATTATAAACAAACAATTATAAACAAGCAATTAAAGCAAACAAACAAACGAGCAAACGAACAGACATCTTCCGAAAAATAGCTAATTACCCTACTTGACATTTACCCATTTTCAAGTCTACTCGTAAACAATTATAATTACCTCAGTTTTCAAACACCTCATCTTTAAGCAATTAGCCGACATAAATATCAATAGACACACTATTCAAACAACTGATTCCATTATGTCAGAGTTTCAGCAAAGTGTTATCTTCTTTGACTTCATTTCCACAAGTAATAATCACAATTGTTAATATCTTTGACCCATAAACGTTCACCCAGTGGACTCTTAGAGATACATTATTACCCCAATAAAGGATTAGTAAAGATGATTAGATAACTCTGTATAGCTCTAGTCAAACAAAGGGTAACTTTGTCAACTTACAATGAAAACTCAAAAGATCAATGCGCATAAATATGTTGGTTTCGTGCTCTCTCGAAACGTTGAGGAAAATCTGGGTTGGTCTTTTAGGAACTACGCGGATCTCGTGTTTAAAAAAACGTACTCTGTTGCTGTGGTTGGTGCAAAACGGTAGATATATATTGCATTGAATAGTGTGTAAAAATAGAATCTCTGAGTTGTATGGATAATTATTACCTATTTTTTCATTAGTAAACTCAAACGCTTCGCGTCTTCTTACGACAATTACACACAAATTGGCAATAATCACCCATAAAATCACCCATAAAACCACTCGACTCTATTTTTTCACACTTTGCAAGGCTTTAGGTAATGATAATGATAATTACGTCGTCACGACACCTTTTTTCGTTCTTATTTCTTCTATCTACGATGAAAGCGATACTAATCGCTTGGTTTGAATGGCGGGAATACAGCCAACTTAAAACAATCTGCGACATTCTGATACAAATGAGGAAAAGAAGCACAAAAACAATGATACATTATAACAAAATACCTCCACCTCTTGTCACAGTATGAATGAACCGCAATCAGTCCAAAAGGTGATTTTATTAGTTAAACCCCGACCGGGAAATATTGGATTAGGGTTTTTCTGACAGCACTCGCGTAATTAAGCGTCGAGTAAATTTGCCCTTTTTGCTATTTAAAAACAACACGTAAACTTTATCTATTAAAAAATGGACTATTACTCGAATACGATACCTAAGAAAGAACTATGTTCCCAAGAATCTATGGACCGCGAAAATACCTCTACGTCGTATACAAAATTGAATTTTCGCGAAATTTTACTCCCAAATAATACGCGAACCAATACGAGAGTGCAGTAATTAAGATCATTGCATTATAATTGATCCGTGACAGCCGTGATCAATGATGTATTTAGATAGAACTCCGAAATTCTTGATTTTATTTGATTGGGTTGTCAATTATGTCATTTTTATCAATGTATTTGATTACCGTTCTGTCTCAAGGCCACACCACCCGCTGCTATCGTTGGTGCAAAAAAGTAAAGTGGAACATAAAACTAATCATTGAGTGTTTTTGCCAACAATTTAACGTTTTAGCATATAGATAACATTAAATATATACACAAGGTCGAAACGCAGAAACGGGGGGATTAATAGCAAGAAATAATGAATACTCGGAGAAAACCATTGAATTAAAAACCAATTAACTAAGAAATGTTGCTGACATGCTTAAAGCATTTAAACGTTGAATAATTATGCTCTTGAATATACTCTTGACTATTTAATTGAAAATATTCAAATTCACTTCACAAAACATAGCTTCGGCATAACAGGACTTAACTGAATGCACTCACCTAAGATTGCGAAAAGGTTAGACACAGGAGAGGGGGGGGGGGGGGTGATAGACATTTATTATCAAGATGACTCATGAGTTATTTAACAACAAAAACTTTCTTGGCCCCTAAAAACAGTCCAACTATCAAGGAGTCATAATTTCCAATTAATATAAAACTATACTAAACCTTACCACTCCTTTTTCTTTCATCAAATAAAAAACGTAAAATTTCAAATTGAACTAAACCTATACTTACACTACCAATCCTTCTCATCTCATTGCATTAGGAGACCTAACGTCTTACAGGAGGCGTTGTAAAGCCTGTCTTGCTTAATCGTTTAACAATTAACTTGACTTGCTCTTAAAGTAAATACATATGCAATACTGCACATTAGCAGTAACTAACGAATGTTAATGCATTGATGGGATGTTTGCTTATGTTATTCATTATATTTATGTTTTATTTATTAGTTGTATTAAGTAGTTATATCGATTTTGTGATTTGTTTTTATTTTTATTTTTCATGTATCTTGTGTTTTGTATCCTAAACTGATTTTGTTATCAATTTTTGTTTGTATTCTTTATGCCTCTATTGAGTCTTAGATTTAATAAAAAACTTGAAACTTGAGCAATAATAACGCAACTAGTGACATAATATCAATCATATATATTATATTGCCATTTCCTACAATGCAATAATATAATAATGGAAAAAATATTCAGCCAATAGTCTCACAAAAATTACGCAGAAATATTTTCAAACAATTATTATTGTCTTATCATATATATGTGGATTTTACATAGACAAATCTTCATAAACGTAATTTGTTGCAAGCACTATGAATAAATATTTGATATTCTTTAAAAAATGTTAAAAACAAAGTTGTCATGTTTTGTAAATCAAACGTTTGCACAAAGTCTGGAATAATTGTTCAGGCTCACTACAAAACTTCCATGAATTATCTTATTAATTCAATTAAATATTTGTTATTCATTTTTCACTGGTTCGTGTTGCACTTAACTTCGGCATATCAATCATTATTTGTACTGATTAGCATTCTCGCTTATTAATTTGTGTCTATAATTTGAATGTTTGAATGTATGATTAGCGTAATGTAATGAAAATAAAACGATTCTAATTTCAAACCTGTTTTTGTCTCAATGCTAAATATTTTGGTTCTTTGAAGTACGCCCGTCTATTAGACTGATCAATACGTTTCAATTAGTTCTAGATATGAGTTAATTTCACGTCTGTAAGCTCCCACACACTCTCATTGTTTTTATTGACTCCTGAAAGTTACTTTCCTTCATGCGACAGGGCATTCAACCAAGCTGCAATATAGTTTATTTGGAAAAAGATTAAAAATAATTGAACTGAAATTGAATAATATATTTATTCAATTATTTTTAATACTACAAATAGTATTAAACATAATTGAATAAATATATTATACAGTTCAATTATTTTTAATCTAAAACTTGTAAACAAATCATATACACACATTTAAAGTTACAAAAGTAGAGATGAAATATCTAACCGGAGATGTGGATTTTCATTTTTGACCTCATGTTGTACTAAAAAATGGATTTCCCACAACGGCGTAAAACTATATTAAGTGAATGACGCCATCTGCTTAGGTAGATTTCATTGTCAACTATACGTATTATATTGGTATCACTGTCGTTTTTGACAGTTGATTTGACACACGACGAGACCCCAGCTGATGCACTAAGCTGGGAATTCCCACTTTTTGCACCGTGCCTTTTTTTCTTTTTTTCCTTTTTTGGCAGACTCCAGATTTTTAAGCGGTTTTGTTTCTTCGCAAAGACGTCATTGAATATTGATGCGAGCAGATGTTATGACGACACCACTGTGTGATTAACGATAAAAATACATTTGAAGCAGGAGAAAATAATTAAAAGACATAACATGACGCCGTGTTATCGTCGAGTGGTTCAGTTTTCCCACTTGAGTTGCTATTATTAGAACCTACTTATAATACCTGGTTAAGATTACAAATAAGAATCACCAATCTTTAATCAAAGTTTTTGAAATTAATATGTTTTTCGTTACAAATACATTGCCGTGGCATGACGTACGGAAATATCATTAGCGTATTTACACAAAAACATCTATAAATAAATAAAAATAAAGATTAGTTTTAGTTACAAACCCAGGTTTCTTTTAACATTATTTAATTATTATTCAGCTGAAAACAGACATAAATTAAAACATTGAAGGCGAGACATATTTCGTTAAATAAATCATAAAATAACGACGAAAGTTAATTTAAAAAAGAGTAAGATAACAGAGATACGATAATGGAGGAATGCGTGTCATTTGGAATTATAATTTGATCCAGCCTCCGAGTAACTTGAATTTAATGTTAGATTTATCTCTTGACGAACTATTTCGGTATTGCTTACGGGTGTCATTTATACAAGAAGTGTGTTTGTTTGTTTGATTATTTCATTCGACTGCTATCATCTCGTACGAATTCAATTTGGTCCAGAGCAGGCGCGTAGCCAGGATTTTGAAATGGGGGGGGGGGCCAAGCTTGGATAATATCAAAACAATACCCGCAAAGCGAATGAAATAAGTTATAAATGGTGCAAATTTAAGGTACTTTAATTCTCGAATGGAGATCAATGGCCGCGAAAAAATCTTGCACATCTATAGCATTTTCGATCGAAATGGGAAATGGGAAAGTCCACTATGTCCCCTAGCTACGCGCCTGGTCTAGAGCAAAGTAAAAGACTTGTAATGAGTAGTGACTGCTTTGCACACTCTTATCTTAAACACTGTGAGGTTTCCTTTCCTGAAACAGCGGCCATAGTGTATTTTATAATAAGATATATGTCCTTAATAAGTGAAGTAAAAGGTTCAAGCCTGGTTTGTTCCGCACGTGTAATACCCAGTAATCCCCAGTAATCCCTCTCTTAACTGTGATCAAGACTTCTACGTTGGACTAGAGTTTCTTATAACACTATTGTGTCTTGGCTTAAACATTTGCAGTGATTTAGTTATTTGAAAAATGTATTCCTTAATGGCTGGCGCGAGCTGGAGTAACTGCTTGATTAATACAATTATATGGTCTCAGGTATGGCCCTTTTAGGAATCGAACAGCCGATCTACTACTCACGAGGTGGGTGCTTTCACATGTACCAAAGGGACAATCACTTATATTTATAGTGTCTAACATTCAACAAATCAAAGTCGTATAACAGAGAGAAACAACGAATGGCTTTTTAAAATAATTCAACAACTTGATTCATGAACTTGTATAATTTATGAACAATTTTAGAGACAAACTTTAAAAGACTTTGAGACTATTAATTTATTTCATAGCACTTTCTTGGATTTTTAAAGCATACAATCTATTCATACTACAATGAATTTCGAACAAAGAAGAAAACAAACAGAATATGAACCCTTGTCCAAACTCCAAACCACAAACGTTCAACACAATACTGAACTTTAACCTTTCCTTACCGCTAGTGACCTATCAGTGACCAGTTGTGCGCACATCATATTTGCCATAAAATGACCTCGACCAGTCCCATGAGATAATTTTAAACTTTGGAATACATGTCATGTCCATCTCGTTTGACCAAAGGTCGGACTCTTGACCCGATATTAATAGGCGTAAACAAAAGCTCGTGATGACAATGACGTAAAAGTGGCCAGTGTGACAATCAGGGATATCACCAAATGTCACGGCATTGATATCAATAACAGTAACAAATAGGACAAGTGTTATGAAATCCTATTTTATGAAAATGAGAAAGGGTTCGACATTAGGCGATTGACCCTATTACGAACAGGATTATAAATATTAAATACATTATTAAAGTTCAATGTTGACATTGACATTACTTTTGAAAGGCCGAATTTGTATAATTTTCTAATTAATTATGAAATGAAATTAATTGATATGTTATCGATACATAATGCCGTTTTAAAATCAACTAGAAAAAATGAGTACTCATGTAGAGAGAACAACCACGCACATCAGACAAAAGTAACTAAGAACATATAGCAAATTTATTAACTCTGTCAAAATATTTTTTCGAAAAGTTCAGAAAGTTATTCTTAGAAGGTTCCTAGAAGAGTATGTGTGTAATATTTCAGGGTCCTATTCCCAACGATGCGTACACTGCGTAAATGACATACATGATAATCATAATAGAAACATAACTCTGTCAAAATGTTTTTAAAAAAAGAAAAGATAATAGCTTTTAGGGACCCACCAATTAAGCCTATGTGCAAGATTTCAGATTTCTGTCTTTGACGAATGGACCACATTGTGTTAAAAAATATTAACAAAGGCATGTAGCAAAATACTCAAAGGGGCCATAACTCTGTTTTTAAATTAATTATTGAAACAATTCTGAAAGTTGATTTTAGAGAGTCACTAGAAAAGCCTCTTTGCAAGGTTTCAGATTCTTCACTCTGAAGATGTGACCATATCGTGTTTTTGCAAAAGTAACAGAGAACATTTAGCAAAAAAATCAGAAAGAGCCATTACTGCGTGAGTTGTTCACAAATATTTCTGGATTTGAATAGCAGAAATTGTATACCCGTTCTCTACCATCCTTTCAAAAATAAATAAGATCCGAGCAAAATTACTCAAGCTATCGCGTAAACAGAACCACAGACAAGAAGAAAATATACCACTGCACAATATAATTGTGCGTGGAAATATCCCTTTAAAAGCCAGATGTGCACTTTGTCTAATAAGAAAACAAAGGAAACACAATTCATTACAACTTTGATCAGGCAACTTACCGCATAGCGGACGAAAGAAAACAGTAAAGGTTCGATGTTTAACGTCTCAATCAACACATTGGAGGCTGCGACGAATGAGCTATCCAGACAATTTCAGTGCTATTTCACATATCTAAGGTGTAACCTTTCTCGTACAGCCTACCTAGTCTAGGAAGTGAGAGCGCTTCTAAAATACAATTTTAGGAAGTCTTATATGACCAGGTCGGGATTTGAACACCCAACGTTCCGCTCCCGAGTTAGATGCCTTAATGATTAAGCCACCGGAATGATGGGGCGAAAGAAAGTGACAAAAACAATTTAAACTATTTCACCAATTCAACAATAGACAACTCCAGTGTTAAAATGGAGGGTTTAACAGTTAACAGTGTGTTATAATCGATCTCCCTGATAATTATCTTTCGATGGTGTTAATCGATGAACATCCATGGATAGCCCACTAATTCGGAAGGTTCAGGGTTATGTTGATATATATATATGACTACGTTATCAAAATATGAGATAATAGTGTTACAGACTGACACATCATTTTGATTGTTGTCGTGTTATAATATTAATGTGGTCGAGTGGTAAGATAAGATAAGATACAACTTTATTGTCCAAAAATGGCACATCATTTGTATTGATAAAAATATAAGCAAAGCAAGTAAAAAAAAGTATAAATCAGGTATCACGTATGAATAATCAGTAACACAATATGAGCATACTGTAAAACTTAATGCACACAACCCAAAAACAACATGTTTTGCTCCCAAGTTAGTATTCATGATAATATATTAATTGAAAAGAACACATAAAATATTAGTACAGTGTAAAAGTTTACAGTAATAACTATAAAAGAGGAAGGACACATAGTAAAAATGAGATTAGACTAAAAATCCTCCTACACACTAGATTGACACCTACTCGTCCAAAGTTTACTCCACATGTCAACAATCTTACTCATTACAAATGAGAACATAGTATAAAAACATAACATATGCATTAGTACATTGGTATAAGGTAATTTTATGAAATAGTACATCCTACATGGTGATATAATGGGTAAGATTGACATTGCAATATCTGCCCCTGTTTCATTGGGGCCTTACAAATTCAAGCATTGAAAAAAGCAATATCAAAAGGTGGCGTCATAGGGTTCTATAACAAACTAAAGCCATTGAAACTCTCGTATTTATCGTAATGCACAGACACTTCGCGAAGGATACAACTAAATTTCAATACGCTCTCCCGTTATCATCTTGATCTTAAATACTCTTTTCGAACAATAACCAAAAACGTTTTTTAACTTGTGCCAAGCTAGTAACCAAATAAATTTAATGAGCTGCTCAAGTCTGAGTAAATGAACAAATCGAACTAGAAGAAGGCCATTTGCATCTCACATGCAATTATGTTCATAGGTGCGTTCCACTCACTCACTAACATGAACACATGTGTCATATGTAAGACAAAATTAATGACGAAGTTTCAAAACGTTTCTGACACTTTTGGTGAATGTTTGAGAAATAGTGTTTCGCGTAATTTGTGCCACTCAGTTAATGGCTCGATCCTCCAAAACGAAAAGTGCGATTGTATTTCTATTCTTCATCCATTGCAATCTTTACTCATCTATCTCTTGCTAAAGAAATCTCTCTTATTTCAGAGGCACTCCTTTCTGAAGCAATATTCATTTTCAAAATTTAATTAGGAGTGTTTGTGAGAGCACTTGTAAACTCGGAAAACCCCATAATTTAATTTTGAAAATGAATATTGCATCTCTCGCTACAGGGCATGGTTTTAATGACGGCTAAAGATAGCTTACATGGATTCATGTGAACGAGATTTTCGTCATGTACAACATTTCAAATAATCAAATTATTTGCAATAACAAATATAAAATATATTTACTATATTTTCATTTTTTTTATTAAGATAAAAGAACTCTTGAAAGATCAGTTGAAATATAGCCTTCAATCTGAGATTTTTACATTCTCATCTCGTATATCACAGTTCATTAAGAAAAAGGGGTTATTGATCTTGTGTCTATTAACTTTATCCTATCCTTGAACCAAAATGCCACACCAGCAGGCGCGTAGCTAGGGGGACATGGGGGAAAGTCCCTCCCCCATATGAGATCTAAAATGCTCTAAATTTGCACAATTTTTAAGTAATCTCAAAAGTTTCATCCAAAAAATCTCGGCCGTTGCTTTGATAATATCCGAAGTGGGGGGGGGGGGGGGGGGGGGGGGGGGGGGGGGGGGGGGGGGGGGGGGGG
>JAUUEB010213625.1:0-13681 GCA_032362205.1 Clione limacina | reverse complement strand
GAAACCAGGAAATTGAGCCGAGGTTCATTGGATTTACATAGTAAAATACTCATTTTTTAATTACTTGATTCTAACCTATAACATATCTTCCAAACGAATACACTTGTAAGTTGACATACAACTTTATTTCTTAAAGGGGACGATGTGTACCTTTTTTACTTTTGGTGACTTGGATGAAATACAAAAATGACATTGGTAAGAGTAAACCATTTTTATACCAACCGTTAAAAAGTGTCCTTGAGCTTTCCAGACTTATGATGATAAAACATTCTGGGACAAAATGCATCTGATGTTATCGATTCTACATCTGAAGATGGCTCGTAGGCGGACACATGTAATGTAGTATAGAAATAAGACAGACAGTGCCCTCCCACGCTCTTCAAAATAAGGAGAATTGAATACAAGTCATTGATTATTCGTCCTTACGAAACACAGAATCATTATTCTGTCTGGAATCAAGATTTTGCATAAAAAATGTTTAAGAAAGCTTAGAACTTTCAATGTAAGCTCTTAACTGCATCAACAGTTTTACCCATCTTTTGTCTCCAGTGGCATGTTTTAGGGGGAAAAATGAACATTATAATCAGAAAAGTCGGTGTTGTCATTGGCAGACAATTGGGCACGTGGATATACATAATGAAGGACGCACACATATACAAACGAACAATATATTTAGCAACGACTTGCATCAATTTATACAAGACTTGAACGTACACATAAAAGTTAAAAGTGGACGTTTCAGAATTTCAAAAGATAAAAACAAACATATACACCCATTCCTTTCTTCCACAAGCTTATTTTATGAAATAAAATGATTAATTACATTATATTTTACTGTGTAAGACATTCCTGTTTCTACTTTCTTTCTGATGGAATCATGGATATGTTTATGTATGTGCAGTACGGATTATCAATTAGCGTACCTGAAGTGACTTTACCTTTGCAAGGTTTCCTGAATGATAATGTAGTAGACCTTTTTGTCAAACAAAACAACTTTATATTTATGATATTACAATGTTCTAATGTTGTATATGTTCTCAGTTCATACACAATATGTATGTCCTATAGAGCCTGGTCATACTACGGTTTTCAACTTTGTTTTTGTCAATTTTCATTTTTTTTTTTTGGGGGGGGGGTATTTTTGACACACCGCAAGACAACCAATATATTATCACAGTTGTGTGGTCGCATCTCCGATTAGCGTATCTAGGTGTCTCATGGATGTCCCTTATGATACCGAACTGTGAGACACTTGCTAACATTACATCGATGGGGATCAGGTGACAAGAGGATGGTCAAATGGGTGAATCTCTTCATTCTGCATTTATTCTTAAATATTTTCCAATCGTTTCGGTCATCTCCTTAGAAAGTAGGACTTACACTTTTGAGAATTAATCCGTAGCGGTATGTAACATATTCAAAGGGGGAGGGTTGCTCTCGTGGCATTCTTTCAAGTCATTAAAAAGTATACTGAGTCAACACGTGATCCTAAAAAGGTTCTTCAATTATCTTGCTTGTCCTAACTAAATCTATATCATATGTATCCCTCTCATATGACTCTCTCAATTCTGTCCCTCTCTCCTAATCTCATATGTCCTTTGTGTTTTGTTCCCCTATCTACCATATCCACTTGTTTGTTATATGAGCAACTGCAGAAGAACTTTATTTACTACGATACAGTTGTTAACCTAGTTAGTCTAATACGTATATATAGGTATGTAGTGGTTATTGTTATATCTTTTTGTTAAAAACAAAATAAAATATCATAAAGTTAAGACATCTTTTTGCTAGACAGGCGTATCTTATCCCCATATATCATATTAATTACATATACTGTGAATAAGGATAGTAAAGATATTTAGGCTTGTTGTTGTATGTACATAACACTTTACCTCTTTTTATAAAATGAGAGAGTTAATAAAAATACCATAAATTAACACCTAATTATGGTAACATGCACACCTTATTGTCATTAGATCATGCCAATTCCAGATACAATAACTGTGAATAAGGATATTAAAGATATTTATTTATGTCAATGCTGTATGTCCATAACATATCTTTGTTTTGGGTGTAAAATGAGAGAGTTAAGCTATTTATATTCAATCTGATTTCTTCAAAAAAAAGGATAGAAATTACATGTATTAGTGTCATGCCAAATCAAGAAAAAACAAATCAAATTTCAACCAATGTAAGACATAAGATTGCACCAATGTAAAAACAAGCACACACAGTAGCTATAGACATTCACATTGTATTCAATGATAAAACACAAGGACATCACTTAATGGGAAACTTTTAACTCGTCTTAACAACAACAACACACATTATTAAATATGTACTAGACACGAATACACAGTAACACAAACACACTTACACAGATTCACACATACGTACAAACACATAAACACAAACATAAATATTTAAAGACCTAAACTGGCATGTATAGAATGTTATCAAACTAATCAATCTAAGATACTTAAAAGTAACGTAGAATGTCTTTCCATGCTTTTTAAACTCATTGACTGTGATATCTATGTTGGTAATGACATTCATGTATGTATATCTTTTAAGTACTTGGCGAGCGAATGAAAATTTACAAAACTGTGTGTTACCTCAATGGCCATTGATATAAATAACAAATTGTATAACTATGCCAATTCTTAAAAGTATTTTTGATAATGAAAAAAATCACATTCCTATAAACATTTAAGAAATGTGTGTCTTAATGTGCGTCATGAAAACCCCATATATGATTACATCAAGTATGTCTTGTCTATTTCCTTTTCTCACATGTGTTCCTCTTAGTATTTGAACAAATGTTTAACATATCTTTTCTGAATGTTCGACACCACAATCAATCAGATCAACATCTGATCCAAGAACGACGCGATAACTCTTTTTTTAAATCACCACAGTTACATCCCTTTTATTTTCATTACACCCCTTTAATGACACTTTTGCACAGAACGGTGACGACATAGTAAATGAAAATAATATAGATGCTGTTCCAAAGTATGATCCATATTTATAATGAATTTTGAAAAATAATAAGCGTTAATTTCACTAAGCCCTCTGAATAACCATGAACAAAACATTCACAATACGGTTTGGATACAAATAATTACACAAATATCAAACAATATGAAACTCCGGGATATGTCCATATACAGTCTAATTTTTGTCTGATCCGTACAACTCCGTTCCCGACAATGACTTATGAATAAGAAAATTGACTGATATAAAGATCATACTCTTTCAAACCCTCAGAGAAGCCAGTTAGGTATCATGCAATCAGTAATGCGTACTCTCATAACAAGGGTGTGTACTTTCACACATTAAAATCATTGATGGATAACTATATGTTTTAGTTTATTTAATGTTTGATTGATGGACACGAGAAAAATGTCTGAAATTGCCAATTAAATATGAACACAATAATCCTCAACCAACTTAACATTTTAGTTATATACAATGTTATAGTTACAGTTAAAGTTATTTTTTATATATAAACAAGCTAGAACAAAAGATCAGTGAGAGACGATACAAGACAAGACCCTTGCCCTGAACTTAAGCACAACGTAACCATGACTCTTCTAAGCAGCCGCCAATTAAATAATGGATTAACAGAAAAAGCAAATGGTCAAGGTTCAGCACTCTTGGTCTTTAATCAAGTGGATGGATTCGATTGACAAGGTTTGTCAACAAACATACGCTTTGTGGGTGGAGTTTAGCTGTCATCGCCAAGCATATTGATTGGTCGCAACAGGTGTTGGGCGAATTGGAGTGTCAACGGAAGTAAAGGAAGGATAACCGCAAGCCAAATTTACAAGAACAAAAACCGACAAAGAAAATATGTTCGGATTAAATAACGTTTGCATTGCTGAAGAAGGGATAAGAGAGACTAGACCTTAAATGGAAGAGTATCATAAAAAAGAAAGATTTGTCTTTTTTGTAAGTACAGTTTTTGCTAATAAACTCGAACAAACAAAATTATGAAAAGTACGAAAAGGAAAAAAAAAACTATAGCTGTACTAGGACTAGAAAGTAGAAGGAAACTAAAATTTACAAACAATGTTAAGGGATAAATAATGTTCTCTTTATTATAATTTTCTCATTGATGTATGATAAAGAGAGGGGCATGACCACGAACTCCTTCATTGTGCAAATTACAAGCATAAACATAAACCACCGTTATTATAACGCATGAGGGCCAGTGACCCCATGTAATTGAAAATACCCTTAATCACGCGCAATTAAAGACTTTCTAACTGGGTAACAAAGTTAATGGCTCCGTATGGTTTAAAACTCGACGCCATGATATATTTATTTATTTGATCAATGTGTTGCCTTACTAGACTAGCAAGTATACGACAATAAAGGACCATTATCTCATTAAGGTACAGTCTTGAAGTACAATAAAGGACCATTATCTCATTAAGGTACAGTCTTGAAGTATGATTTTACTTTTCTTTCTACAGAAACTAGCACGCAAGCTTGGCCTGGTGGCAGTTATGGTCTGCCGAAACTAAAAACAGGATGTGTTAGTGATAAAGAGAAAAGTGGATCAATAACTCATTTCAATGATGGTAAATATTTGTTTTATATTGATGGAAAGATATAAGGCATTCTCTGTTTCATGAATGTAGATACAAATGAATTTTAGTTTGCATTGAAAAGTAAGTTGCACCTGAATATGTTTTAATAGCAGCATTGTTAATGACAGTTTTTTTAAAACGAAACTACTCCCAAACCTAGTCAATATTAGCTTTTTTGAGAAAGCATAACTCACTGATATTTATTCTTTGGTATACATCCCATTCAAAAGGTCACCGACATCTACGAAAATAGGAATTATAAAATGATCCGGTAAATTCCAGCTCATAGAGCTGTCCCCCAAGCTTTTATTTGAAGGGATGTAATCCAATAAATAAACGTAAATAAAATGTCATTTTCCTTTTGGCTCTTATGATGCTCCCATGGACTGTACAGCCATTTTGTTACAACAGTTCATTATCGGTTATAAAAGCTGTGCTAAGACGGCAATTTTGCTCTTGTATGAAAATACGCTGCTTAATTTTGGGAATTGTATAACAGTCGTAAGAAAACAGACTGAAACGTAAGACAATCAACAATATAAATATATCAGATATCTTGATATTGACAAAGCACAATCATGATATTTTGAAAAGTCAATCATAATTCAGCAGTGACATTGAAACATTTGCATTTTTATTTCTTTTGCAGGTGGCAACACTGTCTCAGCCTCTTTAGACCTAGATGGAGATACAAAAGGAACTAAATTGAAACATGGCTTTTGTGTGACTGAGAACTCAGGCAATAAAGACAAATGGCCCCCTGGCAACTATTGCATCTACCGCAAGGGAGGATCATGTCCTGCAAGTGAGAACGTTTACAACATTTTTCATTTCGGCACATGTACCATTTTGTAGTTAGCCGAGTAAGCTTATGACCTGTTGGAAGTTGTCAACCCATTTAGTTTTCTCTGTAATGCTGATTTTCCATTTTCTTACTGTTTGATGATGGCACATGAGGTAAAGCCTATGAATTTTTAATATATTTATATGAATTGCCAACACACGAGTTTTTGTCTACAGAAAAGCTTCTGTACAAATATAAATACTGCTTAATATTATCATTTTTTTAAATGTTGCCGTTTTAATCACTCAACCATGACATGGTGTCAGTCTGGTCACGATGGTACTTTTAAGACGACTAGAGAGACAGTTTACCAATAAATTAATATTAAGCCAAAGACTCAAGTCCAGTGACAACATTTCAACACAATTTTCCTGCAGGTGGACCGAAAAAATGCAAATATTCATTACCAAAAAGAACCAAAAGCAAATGACTTTTTAATTTATGGATACAATTTGTTTCATGATTTATTTGCAAGATCAAATTGTCAGTTTACTTGTAAAAAGTATGACGTCAGAAGGCACTAACAAACATTCCTCATATTTGAAACCTTCAGATCTATGAGTAAGTCAGGTCGTTTGGTGGAAAAGAGAAATATGACTTGAACAAATTAAATAAAGGTTGACACTGGCTTCTTTTAAGGATAATCAGTTGTATCACTCATCCCGAAGTCAAGTTCAATTAACTAACAGCTGGATTTTGAATGCAAAGGTATTATTTTGATGTTCAACATCAAAAGCAAAGACTAAAGCTTGCTGAAATAGAATTGTGTTTACATAGAGTATATTCAACCTCGAGTAAGAACTGTTTCAAAGGTATCAAGGTGATAACGTGATAACTATTTTGTCACTTATGAAATTTGTCTACAGTACCCCCCTGTAAGTATTAACAATTATATTTATTTATTCTTTGAACATTCGCTTCATTAATTTTGGTGTTTCTCCACAGATTTTAAGGACGGTTTTGTTGAGTATCATAGCAGTAAGACAGCTGATAGTTTAAATACACAAAGTGGATCTCTACCAGATGGAGTCTATAACAACAAAATGACGAGAATTAACTTCTGTTGTAGAGATTATGGTTGGGAAGAGGATGAATTGTTCTTGCCAAATGATAAACCATTTTCCCTCATGAGATTGACAAATCGCGGTTGCCATCAAGTCAGAGGTGAGTGAGCTATTGCATTTATGGTCATTTGCTTTGTGAATGATGAGACGATTTAAAAAAAAAACTATTTTTACTGGTAAGAAAATGGATTTGACTGCAGAGATAAGATGAGTATTGTCAATTGATCATCTTAAACGGATTAATTGACAATACTCATCTTATCTCTGCAGTCAAATCCATTTTCTTACCAGTAAAAATAGTGGGTTTTTTTACAGGCCCCTCATCATTTCATAAATTATTTAAGTACAATTTTCTACTTATTTCTATTCATAGTTTTAGCATTCATGGAATATGCCTAAACATTCAAACCATTGTGGACAGTTCTAATATTTGATATGTCCTTCTAATTTATACAGGAATGTTTGTACATGAGGAGTCCATGGTAATCACCAACCTTAAATCAGACACCACAACTTATGGAGGTCTCATACCTGTTAAGGTGGAAGGAGATAAGTTTACAACAACATTTTGCCGTTATGTACCAGCTAATATGGGTAAGTAAGGGACACATAAGGTGATACACCTTACTCCCTTATTTCCTTGCTCTGCATGTCTCATAAATAAATAACATTCTAGGCCCTATGCTATGGGTAAGGACATTTTACGACCACATATTTTCTACATTTTATACACAGTATTAATTTACTCAGAAATTAGCAAGTAATGGAATGTTTATGATTCGCTGAATGCGTGGTGCTACCTAAAGAGATGAATCCTATTGTGAAGAACATTTCAAGATCAAATATATTATTCCAGTTGAAAAATAAGTTGATGGATACATGTTTACTTGAGTAAGTTACGCATATTAAAAATAGCTTGGTGGCAGGAAATCAAAGAAAGAATAGTTAAAAATTGTGCGTTTTATTAATATTTCAAAGAAGCTACTTGGCTTTCCAGCATTCATGAAGTCAAAGTATAAGTGTACCATTTGAAGTTCGTTTATAATCACTGATAAGACTAAGAGAAGCACAAAGTGCTTGAAAAAATGTGTTTTAAAACATATGTATGGAAAGATATAAGCCATCAACAAATATGAACCTACAACATAAAAGAAATTAAAGGTTTAAATAAGGTGCATTAAACCTCTGATCCTTGTATGTTGTAGGGAGGAAGCAGTACTCAATCATATCAGAGACGGAAGATAGATACATGTTTACATGTGTAAATTACACATATTAAAAATCGATTGGTGGTAGGAATTCAAAAAAAGAAAAGTAAAAAAGGGCCTCTTAGTCATTTTTCAAAGAAGCTATTTGGCTCTTCGGCATTCATACAGTCAAATTATAAGTGTACCATTTGAAATGCGTTTATAGTCGCTGATTAGACTAAGAGAAGCACCAATGTGAATTATTAAAGCATATTTAACGAACAATTAAATCAATCAACAAACATGCATATTTGAGGAGATAGCCAATAAAAAAAACAAAAAAACAATCCTCTGCGATATTTTATAATTTGCGACTTTCTCACATTACAGATGGTGGGAGTTACCATGTTTTGACGAAGGAAAATCCAACAGTTACAATTAGCCACGCTGAAGGTGGATCTTTTGGTAAACGTTACTGGTTTTTCAAGGTGAATACAAGTTTTCAGGTTGTTCCAACATTAACGTGACGGGTTTGATTGCATACAGTCCTTTTTTTAACGACACATTTCCTTTATCTTTTAAAGTTATTTTCTTGAACGTACTAGCAATGTATCAGAATTAGTTAAAGGTGATCTTGCTTCATTATAAATTGTGGTCTATTGGTTTCTATGTAATTACGTCGTCAATATGTTTTTACATATTTCTTTAAAAACTCTGTTATAGTCAATAGATGTTTTCAAAGTAACCTTCAAAGTAAAGGTAAATCACTTTTGTATATGTTTGGTACACTCCCTTATGTACGTGTGTAATTGTGTAGTGAAAGCACCAGCATACCATGTTCCAATGTCAGCAACAGCTGTCACCGGAGCGCATTGTGATATCGGAAGTTACGAAAGGTCCGCCCACTCTGGCACCCCAGCAGCTTCCACTTACCTGACACAAATAAAAATATAATGCAGTGGGCACCTTTAAGGCTACGATAGAAAACCTATGCGTTGCCTGTGACCGGGGTCCCCATGATTTTTTTTAATTTTATGTGTTGCAAGAATGCAGAGTCCACCGACAAAGAACCAATGCCGAGACAGATGTATGGTCCTTCAGATGTATGCAAAGGACATAACTTGTACAGTTTGACAATCGAATCTTAAGGCGGACCAATATACAACTAAGTCACATTTGATTATAAAAAGATGATGAGTATATGTTAAAGTGATATGTACGGTGATAAATGTAAGACAATGTATGTACATATTAAGCGATAGATTTGAAGTGACATGACACGTTTTCATCAAAACATTTTACCTAGGCCGCTGAAGGTGAACACGTCAGACTCAAATTTGAAAGCTTCAACATCCCAAAGGACTCATCAGACTGTTCTAAGAAAGGTCAGGATAGACTAAACATTCGGTACTTCCGACTTGGACAAACGGGTTTCCCGTAAGTTTATTCTATGATCTTCTTACGGATAAATAAGCATGTATGAAATAGTGATGGTTGACTATAACGTTGTTTGGGTGTTGACATAATGATTTACAGATCTTCCTCATACAAAGTGTTATGATATCAGATGTTATTTAGACCTGGATATTATGAATTTTCTTCTTTTTAGAATAGAGTCAAGAATAAACTATCAAAATAAATAAATGTAATTTGTTTTTTCCTACCTCTCTAGCGTTTTTTTTTTAATTCTTCTTCAAGTATTTGGATAAGATCAAAGATGAGCATAACGTCTTATAATGCAATCTCAAACAGATAAAGTTCATAATGATAACCCAGTCAAACAAAGAAGATTTGGTTTTGTGAAACAGTTTTTAAGGTTTCTTAAATACACGTTAGTTTGTATTGACGACGATGCAACTTAAACATGTGTACGCACTGTCACACATATAAGATGTAACACAACATGAATATTCTACTTAGTCATAGTATACCGATACTGCCTACAGTCTTATCTAATATGACTCTCTAAAAGTTAATCAACAGGCGAGACTGCTGCTAAATTGACAACTTAAAATTCTCTTACTAATGAAGTGGCAGGAATTCAAACAACCTATCTACTGCTCGTTTTCAGATAACTTCACAGTTGAATCACCAGGGTAGCCCTAGTTTTATTTGAAGAAATAAATTGTTAAAATAGATACACCTGACACGCAACTACCTTATAAGAATGATTTTAACACAGAAAGGGCGCAAAATTAATATTAAAACGTAAATTATATTTTAGAAAATCATAAGTATCATCCTTGGGAAAAACAAAAAATTAGCAAAGTAATATCTTCTGCGAAAATACTTTTTAAGAATATAAACTCCTCATAGTTCTTTTTGTCTAAACATAAGCGGTTCTTCTATTTTTCAAAAATTAAATCTGATGTGTTATTAAAGAAGAAGTAAATATTAAACCGCATATGGTTATGATGTGTTATTCCTATGTGTAACGTTAACTTCATAAAAGACAGTTTTTTAACTAATGAACTTATCTTTTTGTAGAATATTGAGACAATTTTTGTGTGTGCAAATAATGTTACCTATATAATTGACTATTTTCATTTCAAAATACAGTTTCTGTGGCAACGAACTTGACCGGACTTTCCAGAGTGTTAACAACACAATCATGCTCCACCTGACAACATTTGATAACTCCAAGTCAAGTTTTAAAGCTACTGCTACACTGACTCGCAGTGAGTTGTGTTTTCAATCGACTAGGGAATTCTAGTATTTTAATTTAATAGACATGGCCTTAAATGTTAAATTTTGACCCCAAACATGCAAGATAAACTGAAAGAAATGCTGTTTGATATAAACTTAGGAATTCATTTTCTTTCTTCACCAAATATAGAACGTTAATTGAAGAAAATGTAACTTCCCAGACTTCAATTTACTTATGTATATGGTTTAAAAGATTCAATTTACCCATACTAGATTATGCTGCGTTATGAATAAACATGTGTTCTATTGAACAGATGAATCTAATTTGATTTCATTTAAAAAAATGGTGTATTTTAAATAAAATAAGTACGGTGTTATAATGGCTGGATAATAAGTAGAGCTTAATGAATGAGTACACACTACAATTACTGAGTTGGGAAATTTATTTTTGTTATCCGTAATTCTCTTCAATAACAGATGAGGACCTATGCTACAATGCAGAAGACAGAGGTACAAGCTATGTAGGAAATGTAAATTTTACAAGATGGTTTGAACCATGTTTACCTTGGAATGAGGTCACACACTGTCCTTATCACCCATTTAAATACAGGTGAGTTGAAAATTAATTTTGCTTTTTTTTCAAAAATATGTTTTATTCTATTTTTTGTTGGGTTATCTGCCCCTATCAAAAAAGACATGAGATAATAGGTTGTATGTGAGAAGGATGAAAATATGCATGTTGCAGGTTAATATATATAATTAATTTGTTTAAACAAATGCTGTTGTACTGTCTATTTGTTTGAAATGATCTCTTAAGAAACCATATTTTCATTTTAAGCTCTCTTCTGTAATAGTATCTGTCTCTTAGGTAAAATGTAAGATTTATTGCTATAACAGGTCGTGCCTAAAAATGGGGAACTTAGTTTAAACAATCAATTAAGTTATTAGATGACACTAGTTTTGGTTATGTCATAGCAAGTTTGCTGTTTCGGAGGAGAACTTATGAAAAAAGAAAACTTTAACATCTAACACCTTAACTACCGGGCAAATTATGTGTCTAAACTCTCTAATAAACAACGTTAAAGCATTATGAAAATAGAATATTGAATATGGAGTTAACACACATATTTTGTATACTTTTTATGAAACAACTTTGATTTTCAAATGCATTGTGCTACGCTACGAAGCTAAGTGGCGCTGAGCTCAATTGTATATGGGGTCAACAGCAAAAGTCACAACAGTGAGAGGATATGCTTAATAAAACATCCTGTTTTCACTTGCTGTTGTTTTGCGGGCCGTGTCCTGTCTTCTGCAGTTTGTTCTGAGCCTGTTTATAAACCCGTGATCTTGTGTAATGAGCAATTATGATGCTTATATTGAACATTCTTTTCACGGCAGAAGGACTGCTAAAATTCATCATTAACAAGATTCGAAAAAAAATCATATTTGTTATTGATTGCAATGGTTTGTAAAGCCTCAACGGTATAAGTCGCTATAACGTGAAATTTCGACAGTTTACAGATAAAAAAGAGAAAAAAACTCAATGTCATTGATCAAGGGTAGTATCTTAGGAAATTGGTATTTATGCACTGATATACTTTAGTTATCTTTATTTGGGTTTAAATCATAGTTATTGATTATTGTAAGGCTATGGACCGTCACATCGGCGTTACCCGATTTCCTCTAAAAAAATTGCTCAAGAGATGACAAAGAAGAAGTGATTATTTATTCCCCACTGAGGTTTCAATGCATAAGTGTTGTAAAAAACCAACATGCAAACCTCCGGCGCTTCGCGCCACAATTCGAATAAGTTATTGAAGAATAAAGTATCTAAATTGCAATATCTCCATATGATTTTAATGCCTGGATGTTATCAAAAATGGGTCTCATAAAAAGTCAGTGTATTTTGTTATAGCTAGGAAGCGAAATATTACCCGATTTCCTAAGAAGTTGCTTAACAGAAGAAGAAGAATAACGCATCATCTCCCCCCCCCCTATTTTCCAATACATAAAGAGTATCAAAAATGGCCCTTTTGCGCTAATATCTCCATCCGTGTAATATAAATTTCGATATAAATATAAATATTAATAACCATTTACATCAAAACCAATTGAAAAACGCATTTGGTATGTAATTTAAAAAGTATTGAAAGCTCAACCAAGTCCACCTATTTAAACACTGGTAAATCCGTTTCAGGTGCGTAGCCAGAGTTCTGAAAGGGGGTCAACCATGTATTTTATCAAACCAATAATGAGATAAGTTATAAATTGTTTAGACTAAAAGCATTGTGGGTCTCATTTTACAGTTCTTATTTCTCTTTGTAATAAAAATAAATAAATTGAATGCTTTCACCACCTATTCAAATTCACTGCAATGTGGTGACCTCTACTGTATCATACTAAAAAAAAGTAGTTGAAAAAACTATTTTCCCCGATAAAATACAGAATCACACACAAACACACGCAATCTATAACCATACCTATTACGGGAACAACAAACATATATAACCATACCCAATAATGATGTCATCTAATCTTCGTCATTTTACGTCATTCGTTTACCATTTATTTTGACTCAATTTACTATCTATCAAAACATAGATATTTCGAGTTATCTTTATTAGAAAGACAAAAAGATCGAAAAGATAAGCTTTTTTAGAGATGACGATACATCTTTCAATCACAATAATAGATCATACAATACTTGGTCGGTGAATTTTGCCAGGGCTTCTAGATTATCGATATGATAACTTAGACATTACAAATATTATCTCTCATATGTAATAGTTCATTGACTAACCTGTTATTTCTCAAAGAGCGAGGATTAACTCTTTTTGTTTGTAGGAAATTTTGTGAAAGCCAGTTTGCATACACTTCTCCCATTACAATAATAGTTTTAGTTAAGGACTCGGACAAGACAAATACAATAGAGCGCATCATCCTCTCAATATCAGAACAAAAATATCAGCCTGAAGAAGTGCAAAGCTGAAAAGGGTAATTCAATTACTGAACACAAATATCCATTATTTCATAGTTTTGATGGTATGCTGCTTAACTTGTAATGTGACATAAAGAGCTATTAGCAAGGAAGTTTTCACTTTGGTAAATTGGTCAAACACAGTGACAGTAGTTGAAGGTTCTTTTGTATCAGTCGTTGTTTACGTCGTGATTGTGTAATAAACCAGGCCAATTAATGAAATATTTTTGATTTGATTTGCACATTTCACAATTTGCTCGCACAAAAACCTTGAATGATACACAGGATGCTCCACATATCATCACACTATATATGGTATTTCCCAAATAAGGGGATAAGTATTTTGCATGATCACATAAAAGTGT
>JAUUEB010213514.1:3202-13687 GCA_032362205.1 Clione limacina | reverse complement strand
ATAACGCTGCGTTGTGGTGGACCTAGAGATGGACCTATATTGAAATGAAGTCTTTTCACCCTCTCATTATGTTCCTGTGAATCGGCAAAAAATTGTGACACACATAACGTGGAATGGGCCTTAAAGGGTAAGAAAGTACCCTTGGCCTTATTTAATTTTTCTCTCAATAAGCAAACATTATTGGTTAGACAAATTATTGTCTATTTCATGTTGAATAATGTCTGTTTAAAGGATAAGTCTTTTATCTGTACATTGCATTGGTCAGATTATTGTTATACATGTTGTTGACATTTTGTCCTCAGCCACCTGTGAGAAGTGTGGCTCTGTGGGTGTGAAACACGCCTTCTACTCAAAGTCCAAAAGGTTCTGTAGTCTGTCATGCTCCAGGAGTTATGCCACAAACCAGAGAGAGGGGAAACCTGTACCTCCACTAAAACCTGCTCTTCCCCCTGCTGCCAAAAAGGTTTGTTTTATTTAGCATTAGCTTTTTGGTTGTGTAATGAGACTAGCTACACATTTGTTGCCATTGGTTTGGTCTTTGGTTGAATTTGTTATCCAGGAACCCACATACATTTACTATGACCTTGACAGATATGTGTAGAATATATAAACCCTCCCAAAAGGGTTAATTATGAAATTCGGCAAACAACTAAAGACAAATAATTGTTGATTGGTTACTTGCTGTTTACATGACTCGAAAGTTAATGACGTTATAACACTTAAGTTTGCTGCATATTGTTTTTTGTAAATTGTAACACAGAATGAGCGTGGTGACAAAATATGGAAAATTAGTGCATAATCATTTGTATAACTATAACATTCTCAAATTATTATTTATAGAATTTTTTTTTTCAATTGGCATTAAACATGTGATAAATTATAAACTTTGTTATATTTACAACAAAAATTTCAGGGGAAACCAGGATCCAAGAAAATCAACTCTAAATCACAACAACTTTCATACAAGTCTGCAATTCGAGGAGGTGAGTTTGTTATTTTAATGAATATTTATTGATCTTTATAACTTGTCTCAGAATTTCTTCCAGGTGGGCAACAAATTCTCACTGATGAGTACCATAGCGTTAATTCCATTTTTTTTTACCTAACTATATTAGGAAGTCATTGGTTTCAACAAATACCATCTCATCGCACCTGAATTATTTTTTATACCATACAATTTATTTTTGACCTGATAGATGTCTTAGCATCCATTTTTTTCGAAGAGATAGCTTTTATTAATCTTCACCATTGTTTTTATATTTGTTCTTTGCCATTATGTTGTTTGTATTTATTTATCATTTTTGTAATTGTAATACTGTTATGAGTATATGATTCCTGACAAAAAGGCTTTTTTTCTAAGAATAGTAATATGTTGTTCGTCTGACTTTTCCTAGTATCTTCATATCAATAGTACTGACATTGATAGTCTCATAATTATTAATATTTATGCATTCTATTATTGATATAATGTTTCATAATGGGCATAGTGGAAGATATAAATGTTGTTGTAACTTTTTTTTTATTGCATTTGAATGTGAAAAGGAAATAAAGAAGTTTAAAAAAAGCTATTGTGCTTATATGGACAAATATGATATTCATAAATATGATATTCATGCTTGCAACTAATTGACTGAGATAAAAAATTCCTTGAAATGGCAGATTGTTTAAGACAATGATGATAACACCTCAAATAATTACTAACAATTTAAGTGATTAAAGAACAATAGCACAATCTGTGTTCTAGTTACTGCTTTTATTGTAGAATCTATTATTTTACAGTTTGAGCAGCTTTGAATTGCTTCTAACAATTTTACTTGACATTTTCTCTCTCCATTCAGAGACAGGTAGAGTATTTGATTGGGGACCTCATTTGATCAGTTCCCAGGCTCTTGCTGCTCCTGTTTCTTGTTTCAGACATGTAAGTCAATTTTCTTCACTTATTCTACAAAGTAAATGTGCATGGCTTTTTGCAGAAACATCAAGAAATATTTTCAAAATTAGCATTTTAAAAAAATTGTGTTTTATTTGTCCGCTCTCATTGGAGTTGTTTCATTTTGAAATTCATTTGAGCTTAGCCTTTCCAATTCAGATGGGGTGGGGTAGCTGTATCAACTTTTATTTTGATTTCTGTACCTTACCTTTTTTTAATGTGTCACACACTTGCTATTTTCTAAGATTATAATTTCTCCATTGCAACTTTTTTTTTAACAATTTTATTTAGGAATATATAGATAGATTTTATTGAAGTGGAAGAAGAGATATATGACATTTTTTTATTTCTATTCACCTTGACTATTATATTTTGTGTTTCAGGTCCCTATGAGTGATTGTTGGGAACAGATGGTGGAAGGTGTTTTAGTGGAAGTGCCTAATACAGACCTAGATGTGCCCAAAGATTTTAAAGTTTATTGGATTGCTACAGTATTAAGAATTTATGGTAAGTTGGTTTTTATATGTTATTGAGTAGAGGCATTTCTTTGATAGTGAAAGCACTGTATTGCCTTCATAATTTGCTCCCTTGTTTATTGTTAATTTGGGACTGAGGCTAGTAAGCTTGCTATCAATTTGAACAACAAATTGTAACATACAAGAATATTGAATTATGAAGCCATGGTGAAGATTTTGCTTGTAGGGAGACGTCTTGTTTAATCTTCAGAGGCAAAAAAATACCCCAAAGTAAAATTGATAACTACTGGGACATTTGTGGAAGTCTATATACTGTGCTTCTCCTTACATCAAAAGAATGTGTAGCAACACATAGAAATGTTGTAGCACAAAAGGTTCACAGTCCTTGAGAAAGAGTTTGGAATATCTGCCTTTAAGAGCTTAATGATGACATTTTTTCTTTGTGTTTTTTTACAAACAAAATTCTTTGTTTGTCTACAGGTTATAAAGCCCTTTTGAGATATGAAGGATTTGGCAGTGATGGTTCTAAGGATTTCTGGAGTAATTTGCTGTCTGAAGACATACATAATGTTGGATGGTGTGCTACTTATGGGAAAATGTTGTCTCCTCCAAAGAGTGAGTGTTTCTTTTTATTTGTACATCTTTAAGGCAGAAACATAAGAACTCAAATCAGTTATAGATACACTTTTACCCTTATTATTGAATCAGTTTATACATTATGGGTAACTTTATCAATAGAGCCAATATTAAATGGTGTGAGCATGCTGCCATCTAAGAGTAAACCAAGAGGACTGGTCTTGTGTTAGTGTCTGCCTTATAAACTCATGTTTAAACATTTCTAAACTTCCCTTCACCTAGACAATGGTGGTTATCTGACTTCAGAAAGTTCTCTGTTATTTTAAAATCTAGAGTGACCGTTTTAAGAAAATGCATTTGGCAAGTATGTCGCAATTAAAGGCTGACAAAGCCATTACTTTTGTCTTTAGAAGAACTCTGTTTTGGATATCAGAAAATAGGCCATATCCTTCATACCATCACATGGATTTGTAGTAGTCACTGACATGAAAATAAAATGATTCTTCTGGTTGGCCAGATTTACAGATCTTAGCTCTAAAAATTAAAAGAAATTAAGTAAGTATTTATCATAGCAGGATTTTTAGTTTTTATGTTCTTAAATTCTTGAAATAGATGATGTGATCATTTGCATGTCTGTCCCCAGCAATAAAAGAGAAATATTATGACTGGAAGGAATTCCTCATCAAACGACTGACTGGCACACGGACAATACCTCCTCATTTTTATGCCAAGGTAAGCTTGGTTCACTATTTTAATAGTTGATTTGAAGTGTTTACAACATTGTTTGACAACCTATCAATGATAAAATGAAGAATGTTGTGTTGCTGGTCCAGTGTGAGTCTTAGCCCTTTGGTTTAACAACAAGGAAAATGGGCTGGTTGAAAAATGAGAAATTCTCTGAATATAAAGTCTTTTCAAATCAGACGCATGTTGAAGGTATCAAAGTGTTAGATCACTCAGGCCAGGTCGAGACAAAAGACTGTCTTATGGACAATGACATATTGGATGGGCACACAAAAATGAGATTTTAAATTAAGTGCTGGGTTTGCTATCTAAAGATAACTTTCTGATCTCATCTTGCCAGGGAGTTGAATTTATTGTGTGTTTTAAACAACTTTGTCAGTTGTGACTTCAGGCCCAATCAATCTGTCATTGTTTTCAGATGAGACTCAAATTATTGGTCTCAAAAAAATTTATTTGTGGAGGTGATGTCTTGAAAACACTGTTTAGAGAATAGGACTCCTTAAGTTGTGATATCAATTTGCGGATGATTGATATATAAACAACAAACTTACATGTTGACTTAAATAGATTTTTTTTATAGCATACAATTCTTTGGGCAAAGAAAAAAACATGTTAATTCTTCTTCTTCGATCTTCACATGTTAATTAAAAACATTTTTTAAAAATTCAATCTTACATGAATTTATATGTTTTTTCTCAGAATCAAAATCAGCGACAAGTGGAACCTATAGAAAGTCACTTAAATAGTTTTGTATTCTTTGTTTCTTTCCTCATTTGCATATTTTTTCGAAATAAATCAAGCATTTCTATTAGGTATAACCATCATTTAAAGATTTATGTAAAATCTCTGAATTTTGATGAGCCATGGTGAAAAGCTTCTGGAATTGATGAATAACAATTTGGACATTCATCAATAAGAACATTAATTTATTATGTGGCTTTTTACCATGTTCATTTACCAAATTTCTTTAATCACCCAAACAGAAGAAAAGATGTCAATAATGTCTTAGTTCATGACATAAATAATAATTTAATGATAATAATTATAATGTTGTATATTTTCTGTGCTATCAGAGTCAAGAATGGATCAATGACCACAAGTTAAAGATTGGTATGCAGCTGGAAGTGGTCAACAAGATGTGTGTGTCCGCCATGAGGGTTGCTGCTGTCAAGGAGATTATTGGTGGACGTCTCAGGCTCTACTATGCTGACACTGGGGTACATACTCTTTTTTACTCTCTTCAGCTGATAGCATTACCTTGTTTGGATCACATGCATGCTTTATCTTTTCCTGTCATCATTTTTCCATGACATTTGTTCTGATGAGCCCTAGACTATCCTCCTCCCTCTTTATTAGAAGTCAATCCTACCAACTTCCTTGAGTACATCGTGAATTACATGGTAACAACTGCTTTCCTATAACTGGCAGCTATATGAAAACAGCTTACAAAGACATACATCCCAAAGAGATACAACCTTGCTCTCTTCATTTCAACTGACAATGTTGCGCCCTTCACAATCTTTACTTACTAGCTCAGTCTTCATTGGATCTTATTCATTCTTGAATCTCTGCCTCACTCTGGACATAAACTTATAGTATTAAAGTAAAAAGAAAACTGTTCATGGTTGTGGTCAAGTTGTATGGTACTAAAAAAGGAATTTGTCTTATCATAATCCTTTTCCTTACTGCCTCATTTAGTTGAAACCGGGAACACAAACTGCTATGGACAGAGCTTTGAAGTATTTTCATATTATGAATTATTTAAACAAAGAGGTAGAAATATTGGGACTTGATATTTTATTCGGATTATTGTTTATTTGTTATAATCAAGTTTAAATTATGTTGACTCTAATGTACATATGATAACAGACCCAAGATTCTTATTTCTTAATGTTTTATTACTCACAATTATAGTGAGAATTGTCAGATCTAAAGAAGAAATAGGTTGACTGAAGGTTTAACTTTTTCCAGTGATGAGAAATAAAATAACAGAAAAGAACAACTACTTCTTAAAGATATGATCAGATTTTTGTATACATATTTTGTTTGTCACCAATTGATTTACAAATTGGATTTATCCCATAAATTCCAGGATGACATAGATGAGTTCTGGTGTCACATGACATCGCCCTTGATACATCCTGTCGGATGGTCTCAGATCATTGGACACAAACTTCATGCTTCACATGGTAAGTTTTTATATTGTGAATACAATTTCTAATCTTTATGATAATAGAAAATAATTTGATTGCATTATACAAAAATGTTTAAGTTATTTGTACAATCAATACATTCCTTTATGAAATAAATCAACTATTATATGAATTTGAAATTATACAGTAACAGAAAATGTCTTACCTGATGTGGATGATGAAATAGAATATTAATGCAAAGTGTAAATAATTTAAGACAAACATTTTAAGATTTATTGAACAGAGTTTAAGTCTAATATATATGTAAAAAGTGAAGAATAAACTTTGATGCTATCTCAATCTATTTTGACATTTGTGAGTGATTTCTAATTAAGCCTGTTTTTATCTTTATTTCCTTGCTCACAGATTATATCAACTCATGTCTGAGCAAAGTTACCATGCAGAAGTTTGGTCCTGATGATGTCACTGCAGATATGTTTCCAAAGGTAATTACATTTAAATTGAATCAATGGCTGTTATTTGATTACAATGTCTTTTCACATTACAAATGTCTTCAATGAATTTTGTTTTAGATAATTTATTTTAACTATAACAGTAGAAGTCACTTAGTGCCCACAAATTTACTGCAGGATACTCCAAAGAGTTGTTTTATGGGTTTGATCGAGAACTTTTCCTGTTCTGTATAGGAAATATTGTATGAATTATGTATTAACATTTTAAGATTATATTCGTCTGAGTTTGAATGTCAGGATTCCTCTTGACATCTCATGGCATTGTGTGTCAAACTGAACATGTAGCTATGGTTATGATCTTAACACACATCTTTGTCACATTGTTGTATCAAATCAATATGTGCTTTTGTATTAATCAGGTAAACGATCCTCCTCATGGATTGTCTTTCCAAGTTGGTCTGAAGCTTGAGGCAATTGATCCTCTCAACTTGTCAGCTATCTGTGTGGCCACTGTCACCAAGGTATGTATGTGCTCATATTGTGTTATTTACTTTGATGTTTGTCTCTTTTAAAAACGTGATATTACCATTTAGCTTCTGGTAAAGCCTTTATATAAATCTCCTTTAAGCCAGGTAAAAAATACAATAGATTTTCATCCCTTTTTTCTGAAAAATCTAATGAGGCGTGCAGTTTTATTTTTATTTTTTTCCTTCCCAAAACACCACTTTTCTGTCTCCATCCACAGCGCTCCCAGTGACTAATCTTTCAAAACCGCTAAAAAAACTTGGAACGCACTCCATAAGTTCAATTTTCAAACACCTAATTTGTCTTTAAACAGGGCCTCCGGGAAAATTCAGAAAAAAGGGTTGAAAAACACTGTTTTAGTCTCTGAAAATGTTCAAATCTTAATAAAAATAAAATAAAAGTAAAACCCATGCGGCAGCATATTCATGATGCAGGCGGTGATAAGAATCTTTTTTTTTTAAATCTGGCCTTATACTATGTATTACAAGGATTGTCAATTCAGCCAAATTTATCTGATCCTTTGGTTTTAGCTTTTTATAATGCGATTAACAACAGTTTAAAAAATTCAAAATTTGCTCTGTTTATCAAAAGTGTTGGTCAAAGTGTTTTTTGTAGTATTATAAGAATTGAACACTACTCTTTTGTGACAAAAAGGGTACTTAGCTGACACCAAGCCTAACAAATTATGAGATAGGGTAAAACTTTATTTCTAATATTTCTGTGGTGTTAAGTGGGTAAGCAAGTTCAATCTTATATGAAGAAAAGTCTGAATATTTTAGGAACAACTTTTTATGGCTCTTTCAGGTTCTGAGAAACAACTACCTGATGATTGGCATTGATGGATCTATGGCAGAAAATGGCAGTGATTGGTTCTGTTATCACGCAACTTCTCCTTGCATCTTTCCTGTTGGATTTTGTGAGATAAATAATCTGACGTTAACCCCACCCAGAGGAGCGAAACCTCCTTTTAAGTGGTTTGATTATCTGAAAGAAACTCGCTCGATGGCAGCACCAGTCAAACTCTTTGATAAAGAAATTCCAAAACACGGTTTTCGTTCTGGGATGAAAGTGGAGGCTGTGGATCTGATGGAGCCAAGACTGATATGTGTGGCGACTGTTACAAAAGTAGTTGGTCGTCTCCTGCGTATTCACTTTGATGGCTGGGAGAATAACTATGACCAGTGGATTGACTGCCAAAGTCCAGACATTTATCCTGTTGGTTGGTGTGAAGTGATGAGACATGGTCTTGAAGGTCCCAGGACAAGATTGGAAGCTCAGATGGGTAATGGGTCAGCCAAATCAAATAAACGCAAAGGAAAATCACAGTTGTACAGAGGACCTCGTAAGAAGCGAACACTTTCCATCTCAGAGAAAAAACCAGGCAAGCCAGGCCTCACTTTATTTGAAATGTCAATTAAACAAGAGGATCTCCCGACTACACCAACGTCAGTTTCTAAACCAATAACAAGTTTTCCACCTCACAAGATGCTGTCCCCTGAAGCTGTGGCTGCTACGTTACCTCCCCTGTTAGAGCCGGACATAGACGACAAAAGCTCAGGTGGGTAATTCTTTGATATTTTATTCTCATGACTTGAGTTTTGGTATCATCCATAAATACTTGGATTTTATAACAAAATGTTAAGATATGATGCTGTTTTGTTGGCAAAGTGGTAACGGACTCAGTCTTGAATTATGTATTCAAACTCCAACCAGGTATTACATAGTTGTGGTCAAAAGTACATTTTGTTCATATCCGTCAGAATATTTGTTCTATCTTGAGTAAATGTATCTTAATGTAATCTATGTGTATTAACAAAAGTTTAAGACCATATTCTGCTATTTTTTTTAATATTTCTTTGTTATATTAGTTTACAGCATTTCTCTGCTGTTGGTTTGTATGAATCAAGTTTTAAGAATCAATCTTAAACTTAAAGAGTGGCTATGAAAAGATCATTAATGAATACAAAGGTCAAAATAAACATAGAGTGATATGACATAACAGACAATGGGCAGGCTTTGTTCTCACTTTATATATTCCAAACATATTTGTAACTTCTCATCAAAATATTCATCCAATTGAATGGACCACTGCACTGCACACAAAAAGTATACTGTTTCTTAAGACAACCTTGTAAAAGTTTTATACAGTATAAATTTTCTAATGTGTAAATGATCATCTCCTTTCAAAGTTTAGTCACAAAAATAGATATATATCATTGAATGAACATAGCTGTATATTTGAAGACTGAACATATACTTTGTGCTCCTTATAAACATCAATCTCCAATATGTTTTTCAGTAAAACAGTCTTTTTAATCTTTTCATCCTATAGCAAAAACAGACTTGGCAAGTCCCCTACCTAGTGCTGATGCCAACCCTCCCATCCTTAGTCCACACGGGAAGATGCCCCAGCGTTTTTCACAAGAATTAGCAGACCGCTTGAGGGCAGATACCCCGCTCAAATCTTCATTGATGGCCACCCTCAACGGCAACAACAGTTCACTATCAGAGAAGGCTGCCAAGCCTGGTGCTACAACTTTAAGTACACTGCCTTTTGTCTCTGTGGCTGAGAAAGACTCAATGGAATCTCGATCTAACCTCTTAGCATCTTCATCCGCTGCCATGGGTGGGGATGCTGATGTTTCAGAAGAAGCTGGAGCCGGAGTGATTGTCCTTACTTTGTCCTCTAGGCTGAGAGCGCTACAATTGAAGAAATGGAGTCTTTCAGACGTTGTTGATGTGTTGAAAGTCAATGGATGTGGTGTCTATACCAATATGTTCATCAAGAAGGTGAGATTTGTTCATTTTGTTAGTATAAAGATACTTGTATTTCATGGTTGTTTTATACACCTTTTTTAATACTGTCTTGTAATATAAGATTTTGGTACAATTGTGTATGATGTAGTTAAAGAACGGCCCCTAATAATAGAACAGTCTCTTATAACAGTCCATTGGGGCTGTTCCTGGGCTTACTAAAGTAAAACCAAGAAGAGTAATTGTGACACAGGCAGCACTGGCTAGGTTTGTATCCTACCTTTCGGTTATGGAACACCTCTGTGACAGCACTTCAACAAACTTTTTTTTTCAACATAACCAATGTTTCATGCCATCATTCAGGTACAAGACTTGAATGCTGAAAACCGTTCATATGGAGAGCCAACACAGTTTTGATGTGTGGAAAATATAAGTGTTTGAAACTGGGCCAGATCATGCTTAAGACTTATGAATTGATTTGATGATTCATCAGGAGCTTGTGGCATTAAGGGATTTATGCCCAAACTTTTTGTCTGATGTCAGTATTGTGTGACTTGTAAGGGTATATGAGTTTTGCTACAGCCTACATCCTGTTTGTTGCAGTGTATTAGAATGTTGAAGTATGACTGGCTGTGAATTATCCTACATAGAGACCTTAAAACAATTAACAATGAAGTAGAGAATATTGTGTCCAATAGCTATGTTGCATCAATTGACATCTGACATTGTCTTTATTCCAGAACATTGATGGTTCCTCCTTGGTAACCATGACAACAGACCAGCTGATGAGAATAGTGTGTGTAGTGGATGGCCCCATCATGAGACTGTGTGACCTGGTACAACAGGTCAAGTCCTGTGCCGGAGGATCATCACTG
>JAUUEB010213403.1:0-13688 GCA_032362205.1 Clione limacina | reverse complement strand
CATCGAAGTTATATTATTGTTTATCATTGCTACAGTTGTACATGTCTGTTCCAACGTCTCTTCGACTGATGAAAATTAGGATCTCCTATTAACATTTGTTGCTTCTTAAAGCAATAAAAGACTCATTTCTCCCTCAAAATAGCAAGATTTGCAACATCAGTCAAAAATCTCTAATTTATAGACGACACAGTTTGAATCTTTATATAATATTAACAATCTTAGACACCCTGTAGACAAAATGAAACAATAAAAGCGCAAACAAACTACCAACTGTATTTATACGTCTTTTTATACATGTTTTATTTTCGTTCCAATCATTTCCGTGACAGATTCCACCTAGTAACATGCTGTTAACGAGTGTGAGGTTGATTAGACTGCTACAATTATGGTACTAAAGCCAGACATATCACGTGACTAGTTTTTGTAATCACAGATTAAGCTTTTGCTTTCTTTTATAGTCTACCATAATATATCGTCGTATATATAATTGTCGTCTCAGAGGCCCCTCGGGCGTATTATTGTGTCGCTTTTACATAGTAATCAAGGCAGTTTGTCTGATTAACTGTTCCCTATAGATGATTACAATGATACATATTATGCATTACTCTCTCTGACTTTGTGTTAAATTGTCAAGATAACCTAGACGACAATAACTGTTTTTAACGCGTTTATGATTTTTATGATGTTCATTTCATATCCATCAACAATAGGCCATTAAAGCTCCATAAACTTAATATACCCCCCCCCCCCTTATGAAAAATACGTGCGATGTGATCCGGGTCTTTAGTTTTTTCACTTCTAATATGCATCTTGGTATATATGCTGCTGAATACGTATTGACTTAGGAGTTAGCACGGCAACAGTGTCATAGCATTCATATAGTATGAAGATGGTGTGCATTATATAGCAATCCCGTATACTTTTGAGCTTGAAGGGATCAATTATACATTTTGGTAGATAATATGCCATGTTTTATTTCTTTGTATATATGCCTCATACAATAAAGATGTGCAGACAATATAACGCTTACTTAAGTTTTATAATGTCAGTACACAATGATTTTGGCGACGGTTAAATTAACAGTGAACCATATGTGTTGTAATACCTTATTTATTCAAATGTATACTGATATTGAGTACTGTTGCAATATTGTAGTGGCATACAATATCTGAAAATATAAAACTGTATTCAGCATCGCAATATCTAGATTTCTTTATAATAAAAGTATTATATAGTTTATAAGTACAGTTATTTGCTTAGAAGAATATGGCTTCGCTGACATACCTAAATATCCTCTGATTAATTTGTATTGGGTGGACCAATGAAATACATTCTAAGTATAGGAACGTGTATGAATAAATGTCTAAATAAATACATAACTCTGATAGACTACATAGAATAACAAGGCAATCATTTATGAAAATGGCCGTGAATCACAAACTAAAGTCGGGAATTTTAAAGAGGACAAGAAAGAAAAGTTCCGTCGTTTGTTAATTGAATTGACGATCGGCAATCAGAATTGCTTGAATCGGGCAGTCATTTCTTATTTGGTGTAGTTTGCCAAAGCTATTACGCCCTTTCCCTCGGATGTTGTTCATATTTTGAATCAGTGCATACAAAACCCATTGTTCTATAATGTTTGCAAAGAAAAGTAAGGTGTAATGAGTAGTACTATTTTGTATATTTATAATTGCGTACTAGACGTAGGTAGGTTTGTTAGTCTAGGGGTTATTTGACAATTGCATACTAATCTTTGCACAGCTTCCCAGCGAAACGCAGGACATCAACAAATCCAATACTAATTACAAAGTATCTAAATTCCTAAGCAACTTTCCTTTGGGGGTCTCTGCAGCTTTCATTTGTGCTGCTTGTTGAAATAATTTTTAAAACGTTATTTGTTTTATTTTTCTTAAATTGAAAATATGATATGACCCCTTTGAAAACGGATGTTTAACACAATACGTCTTTTGATGCACGCCAGATTCAAAATAAATGCACATTTTGGCCCTGGAAGTATAATTTCTGACACACCCACATTTTGAACACTAGAGGAAGTACCAGGTGTTGACAACTTCTAAACTAATATTTTGTGTAGAAATTTTGAATATTTGTGATTAGAAAATTGCAATAAGAAGGAGCGTAACGACCACATCAACAAAGGGTGGAAAGCGTCTGGAAAGGGGGTTTCTTTAAAGAGGAGAGTATTTGCACGAAGAGTTTACAGGAGTATGGGGGTTAATATCAATAGTGCATTTAAAACCTTAGGGGATGATTGGTCTTCCGAACCTTTTTCCTCCTTTCTTCATCGGCTGAGCTGATTCTTGGAGTTTTACCAGGTGTTTACAATTATAAAACAAACAATATGTTTTTATGGGAAAATTTTAGGTTTCCACTGCCACTTTTAAATATTTGTGATGATAAAATTGCAATGCCAGTTAGCGTAACGACCAAATCGACGAATTGAGGTAGCGTGTAATGATATTTCTTGTTACATTTTTCATTTTAGTAATACTGATATGGTGAAATATGAAACTGTTATATTTTACATGTTTTAGAGGTTTGTATGGTACTCTTTTGTTATATCTGTCTACTTTCTGAAAAAGGTTATGAACCTTAGGGAGCTCTACCAGATAGTTGTACCAATATGGAATTGCAAAAAATATGTTATATGTAGACACATCTTGTTAAGGCAACCATTCAATAGTCACTGTGATTAAAGGGGAAGACGTAATCATGAAACAACCAATCTACTACGATGTATTTTATAAGACAGCAGACAGTTTCGGGTATCCAGCTTCAGGTCAGATATATAACCATAGTCTTAGTTCTGATGAACGAGACATAAATGTTTTGTAGCCAGACAGACATGTGATAAATCTGGAGAAGAAGAAAAAAGAGACAAAGATTCATGTATATGGTTATATATTTAACAGTATAATATTTTCATATTTTGCTTGTGTAAACCAAGACAAAGCGTGTTGCAAGTATACAATAATTAACAAGCATTAAATGGTGTATATAATACACTCAAGGTGTGATGGGTGATAATTGCTGACTTTTCATTATTGATTTAAAAGGCGAGTCTTTGAGTTTAATAATGAAAAACACCAAAGGAATTACTCTTTTTTATCATGATTTGTGTAGGCTGGATGAAAGTTTGAATTAGAAAGACTTGGTAATACGAAGTATTCCTATTTCAAACAGTAGAAATTATAATCAGTCCTGGGCAATTATACACAATTGACAGAAAAGACAGGATTTTTAAAAAGGCGGGTTTGTTGGTGGGGAAAAAGAAAACAATATTAACTCACTGTACAACAAAAACGACAACTAAGACACTCATTTAAATTGGAAATAATTTCAAACAGTTTTTGCTCGAACTTCCTATAAACTATGGACAAATAAAAATACGCAACACAATGTTCCTAATTACCCTTTTGGGTTCAAATTATTCAAGCTAAGCGAGTTTTTAAGAGTAGACTGTGTTAGCCCATCGCATCGATTACAAAAGATGCAATTCATCCTTTCTCGTTTATGTCTGACAATCCCAACTCCGTTTAAATGTTACATATTTCATCAGATAACAGACAATTCTCTATTATATAAGTGAATACAACTATCAAGAAAAAACGATTATTGAAACGCTATTAAAAGATAGTTTTCAAAACGATATACATGGCTCTTTGATGGTTTAGTCATTTGCCCGCTTCCACAGTCCCTCAATAGTAATGTATGATTAATTGCACTGGTATCTTCTTTCTATTACATTTCAGACAACTATCGGAAATTATCAGTAAGATGCTCGTCCCCTAGGACTGTCATCCACAATTATAGTCGCTTTTTTAGGTTGATCCGCTTTGTCTTAACATATTTGAGAAGGTCTCTGGTCACCTGCAGTATCTTCTATTAAAATATACTTCATTGTGGTACTCTCTATACTGTAAGACGATACAGAGAAGTATTTAATTATTTTTAAAATGTGTTCATGAAGTGTCTATGAAATATGTACCTAAACATAAACGTATATATTATTATTTTAAAACTAAGTGTAAGAAACACGATAACTAATTATATCACGTTTTTAAACAAAATGGTAACTCATTAAGTGCTAGCATGTGACAGTGATGGTAATAGTGTTGTTATTTCAATGCAAATTTCAAAATAAAGTTATAATTACAACGGGGCATATTTTCTCAATATTAACTATTGCATGTTGTTAAGAACTACGTGCCAAAATCTCATTACTTAAACAAAGGCTGTAGAAGAAACATAAAAGCTACATGACCCCCCCCCCCCCCTTAAAGCTCTTAACCAAAAGTGGTTTCTTGAATAAATTGCATACACAAACCAAGCACAGATAATTAAATGCACAGGCAATCTTTTAAATTTGTAGTTGCGTATCAGCAAAAATGTCACTGATGGAGCAGTTTTAGGAACGTTGACTTTATACCCTATCTTCCATATAGTTTCTTTCCTGTCCAGAAAACAGGACGTAAAAAGATATTGCCAGACAGTTTCATTATGTAATTCCCATTACATACGCGTTAGGCAGTTAATGTTAATGTTCTGCTTGTTTACCATTCCCAGTCTCAAGATAATGAAAAAAGCTAGACGAGTTGTATCATTAAATGTCTCAGTGAGTCAGACTTATCCTGTCTGTGCTTCGCGCATTTGAGAATGATGAATAATTTAAAGACTGTAACATGCCACTAAGAAGTGAAGGCACATAGCGAGAGAGGAACATGGGATTATTTATGACAATTATTTTGAAAGTGTACGAGTGAAGATTTATTACTAATGGTTTGAGTACAGGGTAAGCGGCTGAAAAGAATGCGGTTGCAACACAATTAAATGGTAGACAGTTTTCTGATATGTGTTTTTTATGTTTCGGTGAGAAAGATGATGATTGGGTCATGTGTGAGAAGTGTGTAAGGTGGATGCACCAGACTTGTGTACCAGGAGTTATGCAGCGTGAGATGTTAGAATGTATTGAGGAGGAGACAGATGTTGTATGTCATGTGTTATGATAAAATATTTCCTATTAATTTACATTTCTTTGATGTCTCAGTAATGATTTGTTGACGAATGTCCAGAGTGTTTTTTTTATTTTATTTCATTCAATTGCTTTTCCTAAAAATAGACTTAGTAAATAAAACACATAAGCAGAAACAATGAAACATCTTCCAAACACTATGCCACGCCCATTTCCGAGATTAATCGCAAGTTAGTTTCCGAGTTTGAAATGTGGGTGCCTGTAATCTAGTAACCTATGACGAAAACCTACGCAGAACCCCGCAAGTTAAATTGGCATGGATCTTGATTGACTCGCAAAGTTTCAATGAACAAATGACCTCTGGCGATGAAAAAACACACCAATGAGTGTAGTGATCAACAATAAATGTTCCAATTTTTGTAAAACTCCGATTTCTTGAAGGGGGCCGAAGTTGCACGCAATGTTTATAGACTGTAAGCCTTATTGACTTTTTTCTGTTCTGTTCTGTTATGATATGATAGCTTATGTAATTGTATGCTATATTATGTTATGTTATGCTTTGTAATGTTATGCTATGTTATGTTATGCTATGTTATGATATGATATATTATGTTCTGTTCTGTTCTGTTATGGTTTGAAATATACTTGGTCTGACATAACCAAACATTCACATCATTATGCAGATTATTGGTTGTGATAGACTCCAGTCTAACGAAAATGATAGGCGTCTAGAAAAAAAAGGCAGACATTAATGATCTTAGAAGATAAATGGATAGTAAACAAGGCATCCTTCCAAAACAAAGAAGTAATGATGGCCGGTACTTGCTAAATTGTTAAGTGTCAATCTCATGAGAGTTTGAGGTATTTGCTTAGTGCTTTGATTCTGTTACTAGAGAACAACAGGCCAGAGTTATATTACCTAAATTGTTGTTTAAAAGACCAGGGATCCAGATGGTAGATAGCTCTACGCACATGCGTTTTTTTTATAATTCCGAGGATGGGGACCTAAGACGGGTAACTACATTTGTGAGATATTAACAAAATTATAAATCTTTAGATTAAGAATGTAATTTTGTAATTCAAACTGTAATATGAATGTAATCGGTATACCAAATTAAGAGTACATATCATAGAAGTTCGATCAAAATAAGAAAACGAACGTTATATCAAAATGAGCCTTTAACTGTCTTTCCAAACTATTATCTAAAAGTTAGAAGAAAATATAATAATAAACGTAGGCTATTCATAGGAATACGAATAATACTACTTTATAATCAAAATATACTAGAAACAGTTTCTTCCTACGAAAAAATATCAGTGTTTGATGATGAATTATCCACCAAAACAGACATTATATCTTTTAAAAAGTCAAAACAATAAGACTACAGTCATATTGGACTTGGAACATGACTAAGTAAGAAATAGTAAAATAATATAATGTATTGTGTGCAGTGTATAGTTATAATTGTATTATTTTAAAGATTGCTTATAGTTCAATGTCAAGTGTATCAAAATAAATGTCAATCAAAACTATATTGCAGTTTATCACGGATATTGCCAACGTCATTCACCCACTGCGTGACTAAGTACATTTACAACTTTTACAACTTGTGTAATGATATTATTCAACGAAAGCACTTATGAGATAGTCTACGTCATTTCCGGTCTAGACTTGTTCCCCAAAAATCAGTCCTACCTCTTTAAACTCTAGCGAGCTTATATAAAAGCTAGTCTGAGTACATTATACTTTTCTTCAAAAATCGTTAAGCAAGACATTGTGATAATCTACTAAAAGGATTTGACAGTTCTGTCAGGACGCCAAAATTATATATTTGGAATCATGAATAGGCCACTTAAGTAACTTCGCGTTAGATAACCACCAAGCGATTTAAAGATCAGTGTTAAAGTACCAATATTGGAATGATAAGAAACTCATAACTGCTGGTATTTAAAGACTTTAGTTCATCTGGATGACAGTTAATTTGACTGAGTCAAATAGGTGGTTTGTGATGCATGTCATAATGGTCTACGTACCCCGGCACCGAGACAACATACAATTTAACTGTTTAAAAACATCAATATTGTAGTTATATAATATCAATGATAGTTTCTGTCCAGATGTAAAATGGTGGTTTAATATGTGTCACAATCTGTTAAGCAATCGTAGTTTCTTTTTTTAATATAATGTTTCTTAGGGGCTGAAGTGCGCGGTATGTGTATACACAACATATCATTTATGTGTATCGATTGGATCAAAATTGTATTTTCGCCCCCATAGCATTCACACATATACACAGTTGTAAGTTATGTAGATTAAAGTCATACGTTATTTCGAACAATCGTACACATCCTCACACTCACATTAGGTGTATATACAAAATTTTGGATTCAGATTATTGATTATGTATGACTTTCATATAGCGAATTTCCAACACTGGGAGTAGCACCCCACCCTTTCCCTTGTTCAATGAGTGAATTGTAAGACCAATTTTATTTCAAAAATTAATTCAAATGTTTATAAATGGCTAACAACTGTTATAGTTATTTGTATCTAGGACGGAATCTGCTGATTTGCCAATGAAAGAGGGAAGTGTTTCGACATCGCACAACAGCAGGGTGTTTTTTATGTGTACTCTTCGGTTTTACAATAATGAAAACAGATTAGACTTACCACATACTAAGCCACCGGGACGGCATTTAAAACTACTGTTTAATTGTGTATTAATAATTAACTGCGGACGTCTTTATTGAAGACATTTGAGATAATAAAAGATAGGCAGTCATTTGCTATGTTTAAAATAGTGTAGTTAAACACAAGGGAGAACATTAACCATCAATAAATAGCATGAAGCTAAATGAAAGTCAAAAGGAAGATGTTCAGGAAATATTTCAAGACGCATGATTGTGTTTCATGAGAAGAAACACCAACTCTTAATATGAGTTATCTCCCAGTAAGTCAATCATAGGGATCATGGCTCCATCAAGTGCGTAACTCTTCTATAAGATTACCACGCTAGAACGATGGTTACCGGCAATGAAGTTACATGAAAACTTAACAGTAAACTGAGTTCCGGACCCTGGCTTTGCTCAAGGTTAATAAAACATAAAACGTTATAAATATAATTTTTAACAACTCTCCATGATAAGAGATCAACCCACGTATGCAAACATTTGAAGCCATGAATTGTAGACTTTAAATGAAGTGATGATAGTGTAGCTAGGAAAGACAATGAAGACAATGTAGCCAACAAAGACAGTGAAGTCAGCGAGACATTCCAAAAAAATATGATAGTGAAGACAATGAAAACAGTGAAGACAGTGAAGACAGTGAAGGAGAGTGTTAACTTTCTTAATAGCCATGTTGCGTAGCAACTGTGAGAGAAATACAAGAATAGCTCTAGCGGGAAGACAGAAAAAAAGATGTAGTGGTTAGCTCTGTAATAGATACGGAGGAAGAAACGGAAATAGTAAAGATAACTGGTCTTGCATAACAGGCGCACACACAAAATCGGAGGTGCCAGAGTGGGGCAGTTTTGGTAACGTTGACATTTTACCCTATCTGACATATAGTTTGTCTCATGTGCAGAAAACAGGACGTATAAAAATAGTCTCAGAAAGTTTCATTATGTACCACCCATTGTATAAGCCTATGGCAGTTAATGTGAATATTCTGCTTTTAGTCAAGGGGAATGAGGGGTTTATCTTCACCCCCCACGACTCGAACAGACTTGGATTGTAATGACCCTTATGGTACATAGACACATAACCATGGCTTTGCCACACAATTAACTTGAGCAAACTGACCACAGGGGCTAACCAATGGCCAAAAACCCAATATGCCCAGAAAGGATCGAGACTGGTTTCAAATGAAAAGTGTTGCCAAGACGGTTACAATTCTGTATATGCTTTAATGGTTATATTCCCCGAAGTATGAGGTCAAGTGTGACAGTGACGTTATCAGGTCACTCTTGCACCAATATTATGGTTACAAATTCAAATTGTCGTATCATAATGTTCAGCACCTCTAAATCTTTACCTTGACACGTATTAATTAGATGGAAAAATTAATCACTTTGGGTCACTTTTTCGTTAAAAAAAATTGCGTTTTTAGTCAGGAGCTTAGCGTATACAGTAGTATATATAAATAAATAAAAGTCTTTCCAATTTGTCTAAAAATTAAATGAATTAATATCATGTAGCAGTTGTTTGCTTATTTTCCCTATATGGTTCTTGGCTGGGTTTATAAGCGTGTGTGAAACAGGTCTAGCCTCTAAGCTGAAATGTTCCATACTCAAGAAAGCTTTCGCCTACAGAAAAGGAAACAGGAAATACAACCTATGCTTAACAGATAAACTTGAGATCGCAAAAGTACTCAACAACGTCCAATACCTCAACACAAGATCAGAACAGGCCCTGCGCTGCAGACATAAAATCAGTTTCTGCTGGTCTCACCCGGTAGGGACTAAAACATGCACTGGATAGAGGGAGAGAGAGAGAGAGAGAGAGTGGAAAGCGAGCATGGCAGCAAAAGCTCGCAAACGGCTACAGGAAAAGTCTTCATTGCCACCAGGACCCTGTCTCCCCTAAACGCAGTGTTTCCCCTTAAAGTGGGTCAATCAAAAGTATATTTGCTACCTAGTAACACTCTACGTCGAGATTCTTCAATCTCTTATTGACATATTAAGGAAATGACAAAAATGGAGACTTGTAACACCAAATGTTATACTGTCATGTCTAGGCTACGCTGTACTTTTGATAACGAAGATAATTTAAAGATTTTAACTTGCTAGTTAGATATAGGTTATACTGTTTTTTAAAGAAAATTACTTGTATACTTTAAAATACGCACATATTTACAACCACTAAAACACAAACTCATGTGCTACAAATTCGTGTAAAGAGTAGTTAGTTACCTTAAACACTACGAACATATGCCATTAATATACTATCTTTTAAGTATGGTAATTGTCTTTACATTATAGATGTATGGATTATAATAACAAGCCTACAAACAGCAAACTGCATTTAATTGTATGTATAACGTTTGCACAGATACAAAACATACACAGAGCACAATTATTGCAAATTACGTAAGGTGGTTTAACGTCTCAATCAACTTCTAGTAGATTATATCGCAAAAGGTGCTTCTCAAATGTGACGTGCTGCCGAACAGAGTTTGTAAAGTGAAGCACTTCATTATATTAAGGCACAGTGTACTGGAAACTTGCATACCAGTCTTAACATGAATCACCATAATGCCAGGCACCTGACATAAGCACAGCTAATCCCCATTTAAGGTATGACTCAATCATACTTAAAACATCCCACTCACCGCTTCTTAGGCAGACCTATTAACCTTTAGCCACCGGGGCATTCTACACAAATCGACACACTTGATGATAACATACCCGTTATGCATTTCGTCACTGATATCTACTTTTAGCAGCTAGTGTTTTTGATATCCTACCTACGCACATAGGAGATAAATCAATAATAAAGCTTACTTAGTTTCATTGTCAAAATATGTACAACATTTTACACTCACAAAATTTAATTTTATAAATGAACATACACAGTATGTTTTGTTCAGCGGTTGAGAAACTACAGATAACGATTGAGCTGAGGGCTGAAAAGCGTCAGAAAGAAATATTTCTGTTTTTGATACTGCAGCAGAGCAAACAAATGTTAAAAAATACTTGATACCTGTAATTATAATGTTGAAACAACTCAGGACACACAGCTAGAATGTAACTACATTTGGTGTTTATCTGTTCTAGAAGAATCATACATATAATATAGTATTGCATATACATCAGTGGTTTTTCTTCTTAATATGACATTCTTGACCACTCAAATTAGCCTTACCCTAGTCCGATATTGTAAGAATTATGTGGTTCATAAGTACATCCATTTAGCCATACACAATCCACTGATAAACAATTTGTCCGGCTGCATTTATAGTAAATGATTCAAAACTTCAGTCAATTCAAGCACAAATGAAGGTCTCACTATTGCCAAGAGTCTAAGTGACATAGGTCTTGAACCATAGCAGGTGTTTGTTTTTGCACTCAACAATTTTCAGTCTACACAACTGTTTTGAGCTGCATAAGTCAATATGCAAGCTATGGTTAAGTTAAACTAATATAACTATGTATCCACATCTCACAACAGGAACACTCACATATGTGATTATTTGTGTAAGCTTCGTAATCAAATAAATGTTAGACTACTTTGTCATTAACTAAATGAATGAAGAGTGACGTATGTGAGCTATTTGATAAGGATGGGTATGTAATTATCATTACCAAACAGAATGTACGTGGACTGCCTTGACTCAAAGTCTCATATCATTATATACCACGTTGAAGTTAAAATTAGAAGCACACTTCTTGAACCAACGTCACTGTTGCAGACATTTTATTTTGCTTGGTTGCACCAATTATACATTGAATGGACATACCGAAAAGAGACGAAACCTTCAACACTTTTTTGGGGCGACCTTAACAAATTCACGTATTTATAGTACATATGGATTCAGATATCTGTGATTTGGGCAAAAATGATTACGAACAGACGGTGGAGTGAATGGATGAAAGCCATGGTAAATATTGAAGGAATTAAAAAGTCATAACAACAACATACGAAGGCAACGGGATCGTAGTCAGACAAATGGTAAAAAGAAGCTATCAAGAAATAACAATGATAGTAAATACTTCCTGGCTGATTTTCTCTACCCAATTTATAACACACGAGTTTGATATCAATGCATGAACATCGATCAAGTTTTTAAGTTGTGACAAATGTGCTCTTTTATTCCTGAAATGTCCTTTTATTCAACATGAATATACCTTCTGATAATGGAATTCAAGTTGTGTACGTCACTATATACAATCCACTTGATCTGCTTGAACACATTACACTAAAAGGTAGAACAATTCTGATGAAATTACTCTGAAGTCACCTTTTTTTTCAAAATAAGGGAAAGCTACCGTCATCGAAATACCATAGAACCTAAACAAGAGTGTTTTCTTTGTCGTTCTATAAGGCAACGGTCAATAAGTGTGTACTTTAAATAATACTTGCTAATAGTTTTACAATTGATCATATGTCACATAACAACCCTGTCTCATGATAGTCCCAAAACACAAAAGCATTATACACATAATACATTTTTAATAATTACATCATGATAAAAATCATAATAATATCATAATTTGATAATCATTTATTTAATAACATTTCTTTAAAATTGTTTAAAAAGTCACTGAGAATAGTGGATCTTTACCCACTACTGTGTTTATGTACATGTTTTTCATGCAATCACCCTCAATCAACGTTTGAAATTCCATCTGGGATATTTCACGCTAATGTCAACCATTTTTTGAAGATAATTGTCGACAAATGGAGTCTCTACATATAGGACGTGGTGCTCATAGGTACTTATATAGGAGTATATAAAGTCAAAGGTCCTTAGCGTAACATCATCTGTGGAATAATTTATTTGAGTAAAAAATAAGTTTAACAAATTGAAAATTTGCTTAAACATTTTTTTGCTCAACCTTTCTAGAAACAAACAGAGAAAGAAAATGCGCATTAAAATACTCCGAATATCCTTCTTGGATTAAAATCCTCAAGTGGAGCGAGTCTCCGGGAGAAGACTTGTTAAGCCCATATCATCGATAAAAAACATGTATTGCAGCCTTGCTCGTTTGAGTCAGACAATACCAAGTCTGTTTAAAAGTAGAGAAAATACATTGGTCGATACCACACAATTCTCTTATATATCAGCGTACATTAATATCAAGAGAAAAACGATACTTAGGCTGTTATATGAAGGTTGTGGATTAAATATGAGACGTATGACTTTTGTATTGTTTTGACATTTGCCTGGTTTTCACAGTTCCTTGATATGGATATATGATTGATTTTAGTGGTATCAGGTATCATGTTTGTATTATATTTCAGACAACAACTAGGAAGTCCAAGTAAGAAGCTTATCCCTTAGGAATTGATTGTCATCCACAATAATAGTCGTTTATTCTAGGTTGATCCGCTTTGTCTTAATCTAAGAGATTATCTGGTCACCTGTTAAATATCCTATTAACATTTCATGAACCAATTTGGTATATATATATGGTATAGCGTAGCATTTACATTTTTTCAGAACCTGTTTTTGAAGTGTATATGAACTATACAATCGGTACCAAAACATAAACTTATGTAAACAAAAATTATAGATTTGTTTCTTGCTAGTATTCAGGCGTAGGGGAATCAGGAGTACAAGTCCCGCACCCCCTTTGCTAAGTCTTTATTGATTGTTTGAATGGTGCCATACTTCGCAAATGTAATAATTCAATTCTCTTGTATACTACACCGTTTGCATAATAGGTAGTTTCGTTGTAAACCTGACAACAGTAAGCCCTATGTTACGTTACGCCACGCTCGTAATATTCAAGATTTTTTGGTTCTAAAACTGCTATAATAAACAAGAGAATTATAAAATATGCCAAATAGGGTATCATTTCAACAATGAATAAAGAATTGGCAAGGGTATTGCGGGACCTTTGACCACCCCTATACCAAGGATAACGAATAAAGTAATAGTTTCCCGTTGCTTTCCACGCGTATTAAATAAATAGGCTAGCGCCTCTTTTGTTCGTTCAGCAAAGCAGTAGAGTAACGGGGGGGGGGGGGG
>JAUUEB010213292.1:0-13689 GCA_032362205.1 Clione limacina | reverse complement strand
GGAAAAAATTATGGAGGAATCTGAAATAAAAACATTTTGGTCAAAATGTCAGTTACAGGAGTACTATTCCGAGGCGATGATATGCTTTTTGATTTGTACTACAAGCAATAAAAATATTTTTCTTATCAAGATTAGAGGTCTATAGTCATCAAAATTCATATGCTTTTTGATTTGATACTACAAGCAATAAAAATATTGTCAATTATTAAAGCAAGAGGTTGTAAATCATCATGTCTTGATTATTTATTGTATTCAAATAAAAATATATTTATTTTTATAAGGATTAATTTAGTGGATAAAGCTCAGAAATCACACATCTTAGCAAGATGAATCATATAAGAAAATTTAAATCATTACTCTAAAAATCTTGCATCTTATAAAATGTATAAATCAAAATAAAATGATGGAAAAAAAATCCATGCATAGCAATTTTGTGTCTAATAAAAAAAAATATACATCGAATTGAGGTATGTATCACTGAGGTTACAAAAGTATCAACAATCTTCTGTTAAAATCTCATATTTAATCAGTTTCAATAACAAGCGCTTGAAACAGTCAGTGAAAAAACATGACAAAAAGTCTCTGATAATTCTAGAAATAAATATCATAATTTCAATCAAGAAACTATGCTGTAACAAAATGGACCACTATATAAAAATGAAAAAATGTCACAACTTGGGTTTGGGATTACTTGTGCGTACAACTCCCTCTTGAGCTACTGAAAGTATCAAGGTCCCATTCCTGTCCCACATTCTGCCTTGTGCATATGCTTTTCCCTTCCCTGGAAAGAAGTTTTCAAAGAATTATATATACTCAGCAACAACAATAAATGCAACAAACAAAAGTTCTTAGGATTTCGTTTTTAATTTTGAGAAAGTGGATACTTTTTAGTTTCAAATATGGGACGTCTATCTACTAATGAACAGAACAAAACTTTCAGGCCAATTAAAGCTGTCCATGAATACTGCCACTGGGCGTTCACAGCTCTCCAAATGGTACCCTTTGATAGTAATGTAATAGATAAGAAAAAATAACATGTAATTTTTGAAGCAATTGAATTGAAACTTTCAGGGCTTTAAAACAATAAGCAGTAAACCTTGATCAATCAAAATTCTGGATAATCTTAATAAAGGTATATTACCAAATTTTGTTCTCATTATTTTTGTAAAAAAAACACACAGTTCAAAATATGAGTCCTGATAATTGGAAATTATACTTCCTTGAGTAACAGAATTTTGTAATTTTTGAAAACCTGACATCCAATCAGCAAGATATTTGTTAATGATTAAAAACTAGCACTTTTGCCCAGCGATGCCCAAGATAAAACCTTCAAGGACCAATTTTTGCCCTACAAGAAGGAAACATAACTTTTTTAATTCTCCTGAAATTAATATTTTCCAAACAGGCGCTAAAACGCACAACTCATATCAATGCAGCCTCTGAAAGCCAGATGCATAATCTGTAAAGTTAAATACTGTATGAGACACTTAAACAAGGGGAGAGCGATGCTTAGAATGATAAGTAATGTTGATATCCTGTACCAATCAAAAGTAGCGATTCTTTTCAATAATAATATCTTATAGATTCTTTGATATCCATCACAATATTTGGCACTAAGTGGGACGTTCAACTTGTTAAATTTCCAAAAGAATATTTAAATTCTCAGTAACCTGTTCTAAAACCTGGCTTAGCATCAGTTTTCTTAGGATAGAGATGCAGTGTACTGAGAATTGATGGTCGAAGTATCAATTTTAAGATTTGATTCTGCCCTCCTCTAACTTAAAGCTGATGAAAATGTGTTGAAAATATTTATTTGAATATCTCCCAGTAAAATAAAACAAAAACCTCTTAAGAACAAAATTAAAAGTAAAACCTACCACACTGTGGACTCTCCATCTCATAAAGTAACCACTCATCTGCCTGAACATGATGATGAAACCAGATTGAATGATCCACTGATGCCATAAAGAATCTCTTTCTGTCCGCTGGAAGTATTGCTGTGCCAATGAGCATTGCATCAGACATGTACGCTGCCGCACACTTATGCATGGCTTGGTTTTCACCTGAAAAACAGAATTTAGATAAATGTTTCTGCTTATTTCTAGGGAGTTACAAAGGGAAGGCAGATAGGCGAGTAGCATTAGCTTACTGAACAGTAATTGTAAAGCGCTTTGACTCAATGCACTTTACAATTATTGCTCAGTAAGCTACTGCTTACTCAAAAGGTAAAACATTATATAAAAGCCATTATTAATGTCATTACTGTGGTCAGCTCTAGCTCTATTCTTATCAGATCACTAGGTAAAGATATTTGTCATGATCATCGGCACAAAGAAGCTCTGCTTACGCTGAATAATTCCAACATCTTAACAACTCAACCTTATGTTCTTATCAAGATAAGATGAACATATTCCATGTGTGGTTGGTCATACATAAATACTGAGCAAAACATCATTGTAAGAAGAGTATTCCATGTAGGCATGGCAGTTGGTATGAAAACATTATTCTTTTCTCATTTGTTCTTATCAAGATAAGATACAAATAATGTGTTATGCCTTTCATCTAGAACACTCTATCAGTGAACCGGGAGTATATTCTTATCAAGAGGTGTGAGGATTGATGGTTCATCATCAATGTGTTGGTGTGATGGCAAGGCGTGATACTGTCAGTAGTCATTTATTTTTTATCTTTTTTAAACCTGACAGTGAAGATGGGCAGGAAGTATATGCATGAGAGAAAAGGACAAGCAAAAAGGGTATCATCAAGGCTGTTTATTTATATTGTGATACTGTCTAAGGGAGACAACTTTCTTATTGTGAGTAGATTTGCACCAATATTATTATGTGTAAATTGGCCAACTATAACAGAACCAAGACCAAAACCAAAAGGTCAGTCCAGTGAAATTTTGGTTAAGCGTTGTTTACTTATCTAGATTTATAAAAGTTATTTTCACAACATGCAATTTGAGCCACATTATGAGCCTAGTAGTCAAAAGTTTGGCTAAGAAGATATCATACCTATATGTCCTCTTGTTTTGATCCAAACACATTGTCTTGCTGGTTGAGATACCTTATTGAAATAAACATTGGGCTCAACAGGCTTTCGTAGCAATGTAACTTCTTCACTCAATCGACGTTCAATATAGTCTCTCTCCTTCTCACCAACATCATGCTTTCTGTATAAAAAACATATCATTATCAAGCAACAGAATAATAAGTCATTTTTAAAACAGCCATTGAGTTACATACTTAGTCTATATTCTAAACTTGTTGATTCCACCTTTGCAAATTGTCACAATGTGAAACATTGCAAAAGGTGAAAGTCATTGGAAAGTGTTTACTGTAAAAGGATCCAGTTCAATCACCTGCTGACTAATTTATTATTTATGTAAGGTTTAACAGCACTATCGACTCAAAAAGGTAATTATAGCGCTATATATATTGCTATGGCATCAGACAAGTATACTACAATACAACCATATCCAACAGTTTACTTTTGCCTATGGAGAGGACTTCAGTTCTATTCTAACAGAAAATAAGCCATGCCCTCAGGCCAACTTGAAATATGCTAAGTTAAGTGACATCTTTGAATATGCTAAACAAGTTCATCGAATTAATCGAAAACCGCACGCTAGAACAATTTTGAGTCAAGGATTAAGAGACTCATCTAAACAACCTTTGGAATATTCATGGTTTTAACACTAATTATTAAGGTATTGGTTTGTGTCTATTTTTTAAGACGATAACACAAAAACACGAGATGCCATGCTCTATCTCTGACTAATGACTACGTAATTTTGACCTTTCCCATCAAATTCAAAATTGACCTAAAAAGGAATTTCTAGAAAACAAGAAACCGATAAAAAATATGTATAATATATATATATGCATGGGCTTTTCTAAATAATCATGCAGTTATTTATTTTAATTAGTAAAGTTTGTAAGGGGTTTAAGAACTCTATTTAATCAACACGTATCAGTTTATAGATAATTAGGGCATAGCTTGGTCGATATCTGAACTGCTTCCGGAATCTGACGATTTCCTTCAATGCACAGCCAAAAAAGAGTCAAAGAAAATTGAAAATAGTAAACTTCTAAAGACAATTTGAGAGCCTTATACACTCAAACACCAACTGGCACACTATGTTATCGGTGGTTCTAATTGGTGAGTCGTGATACATAAGCGGCCAAATAACGAGCAGGCTGTTGTTGCCCCTCTAAATATAATTGAAGAATTCCCGAGCGATATGATCGGCTTTCGCGGCTTATACGGCCACATCCATCTAGGGTTCGTTGATTAATAGATGCGTTATCAAAAGAGAAGGAATACAAAACTGACCAGAGTATTGCTGGATAGAAAGATGAAAGTACACGTTACACAAGTCTGATATTTCATAGACATTGCCTGATTCGCTTAACTCATTAGACGACATCCAATATGAATTACACGTCACATACGCTCTCCCGATAAAGCTTTATTGTAATATCTTTCCTTTAAAAATCAATATGGTTTCTATGTATATCTAACGCAGTAAAAACCGAAAGATTGTTTTTATTGAAGGTTATAAATGACAATACAAAGACAAATACCCCCCCCCCCCCACCCGACAACAGAAGTACGGTTGAACAGTCCCATGTAAACAACACACCATATCGCACTTCCTCCTAGAGATAAAAAGCTATTTTCATGACATACTATTCATTTTCAACGAATTTTATTTCATACCAGCAACAAGCACTAATGGTCAGTAATTGATAAGCAGCATTGGAGTAAACTAGAATGTAGATGTAATTTCATTTTCTTAAATAGAATAACACATTATTTTTCTTTTACGTCAAAATATATATTTGCTTTACTAAACTAAAATAACCAATACGATTGAAAGCAATGCTTATTTTCTAACATTAAAAATATTGAACAGAGTTGTTGAAAAAGAGTTGTTGAAGCGACATCAAACAACAATCAAGCGATATTAGCTCAGGTTGTCGCATTGGGTGTCAAGTCAACGCAGTCGGCAAGCCAGTGTTGGTAGATCGTCTATAGTTAATGACATCTTGACTATACTTCACCATGTACTTGGCCAGACACTCTTTTACGAGTTCTTCTCTAGGGCCAGACTAATGATCCTTTAATACTATCGCGTGCAAAGGTTACTTGGATGTGACTTTCTTTAAGCGTTTCAATAGTTTCACTGATTTTCTGAAGTCAATTAATTTAATATCATACGAAGTTCTAACAATTTATTTAACTTGATACCTTATGAGTTAATTGATTAGGTACATTTCGGAAGTAAAATGCACAAATATATTTGATTTATTTCTGAATTCGAATTTCCTTATTTCGGAATAACTACAAATAATGGGCGTTTAAATGAAGGATAAGATCTTAGATGTGTTTGCTTTTTTGTTTATATGTTTCATTCGCCCGCTGTGGAGCAGATAGCCGAGCGTCGGCCGAACGCCTTAAAGCGTTTTGGGTTCGACCCCCAAATTGGGATTTATTTCATGGTGAAATATTAGCTATCGATTGTTCAGATCAGGAATTGAGGTATGCAGCAGTATGTGATGAAGATAATGCATCTTTTGAGGAGTGGCAAAAGACAATGGAGTTGGGTTGAGACTGGAAATCTTAACTGGATTGAGTTCAAAGCAGCATTTGACAAAGTTGAAGGACAAGATCAAATTCGCCAGGAATCAAACCTTCGCGTCAATTCATAGAAATGGACAAAAGTAGATCGGGGAAACTCTCTAGATATTAACTCCGTGCTTCAAAGGAACTTCTAATAGAAACACCTGGTTTTGGACCTGAACTTAACAGGACCCTTCAGAAAGATGGTGATGACTTAATTGATTATAAAGAATTAATTGCTGCCTGGAGCGTTGCCAACAACAAGAAAAAAAGGGGAAAAAAGAAAGATAATGTGGATTTCCAAAGACTATTTATGAGAATTATATACTTGAATAAACTCTGACACATAACTGTGTCGTTGGTTCAAATGAGTGCGTCTTGAGACTAACTAGCGGTCAAATAACGATCAGGTTGTCGTTTCCCATCCGCATATAATTGGAGAATTCCCAAGCGATATGAGGGACTGTCGCGTCTGATACGATTATTTCCTTCTAGAGTTCACGGGTTAATGCATACGAAATCAATGGAGGAGGAAGACGAAACTGACCAGGGGAAGGACGGGGTAGACATATACATCAGTCTGAAATTTTGTAGCAATTCGAACAATTTGCTCACTGATCTGATTCTATCTTAATAACCTTACAAATTGTATGGATATAGATAGCTTTATATCAATATATACATGAAAATAAAATCTGATTTCTCTGTATATATCTAACACTTGGGCCACGATAAATAAAGATATGTATATATTTTAATTGCAATGGAATCCATAAAAGACAACCCATCCCAATAGAAAAAATGCAATATAACAATAGGATGAAATAATGCTATACCGCATCATTCTCATTCTCGGAGAATAAGACTAAACAGATACGATAAGCGTTTTAAATATTACCACGACACAAGATAACAAAACTTTAGTATATTTATGAAAATATGAATAAAGAAAATAACACATCTGTGTTGATGATCGGTCTAGAATAATGTTCATGGTTCTTGCAACTCAAAGCGTTCAATCATCCCTTGAACGAAAGGTGAACGAGAGAATCATGTCTTATTAAAATATTTGAAATACATTTAATAATTAACATACATATACGAACTTTTCCACTTTTATTCACACACACTCTCACAAATTGAGAGTGTGTGTGAATAAAAGTTGAAAGTTCGTACAATGTTGGTCACATTTTTACAGAGTTTTAAAATAAATCAAATAACTTAATCTTATTAAAATAACTCGTAACTCCGATGCACATTGTTCTACCTCTTTTGGCTATTATCTTTATTTTTTTCAAATAAACATCCGAAGGTTGTAACAGTTCTCTCATAGTTGGGTATTAAAGAATAAGGCACTCAACAAAATATGCCGTTTGTATCGAGAATAATATTCTGTTTCTAAGAGCCACTACTATTGTGCATGACAATTATGCAGACCTTGTACTTACACAGATAAAATGTTGAAACTGATCAAATAGATGTACAATACAATGAAAAATATCTCAATTAATCCCTCCCTAATGTTATCCTTTGAAAGGGCTCTTTTTGTAGCAGTTTCTACGCACGTTCAATCATCGTAACTTCCGTCTTTAAAATGATTTAGTGACAGATCGAGACTGAAGCGAGAAAAAAAAAAAGTTGAAATTATAAACAGCTGTTTGATACATGTCTCGACATTCTATTATAGTTAAGATACAACAGAATTAAAGTTTGATTTTACAAATAACACTATACATAAGAAATACAGCCCGATTGTGTTATGATATGATTTTTATTGCCTTATAAGTTCTGATAACCACTATGAATAAGCACGTGGCTTGCCGATAAAAATCATATATAAAGACAAAAAAGAGCAGAGGAAGAAAAAGAATAAGAAAGACAAATGTACGCATCATGTTACAATGCACAATTTTCCCACCCGTTTGAAAAGCCTACATACACCCCTGTATTCTCCAAATAGAATGACAAAACTTATTAGCGGCGCGCATCGTCGTATAAAAAAGTGCATGCTGAACAGACTTTATGTCTTCGTAAATCGCGCGGACCTCTAGGTATTTCCTAAAGTGCGCCTTTGTTCCGGAAGTAATCAGAACAATCAGTAACATGGCGATTTACGCTCGGTGAAATATAAATTAAATACTCAAAATCTTACACCAAAAGCATTCGAAGTACCTCTTTGGTATGTAAATAATCACGTGTTGAAAGCTCAGCCAAATCTAACGATGGACTTTGGAGCTAATTGTCGCGCATACAAACAAACATACACGCATACAATTCGGTGTATATTGTTATAGAAGTATAATTGAGAGGAAATATTGCAATAAGAGGAGCGTATCGACTAAAAGGGTGAATTGAAGGAGCGACCAGAAATTCTAGTCTCAAAAACCATCAGATTCAATTTGCTTCAACATCTTAATTCATTTATAGTTTTGTGTTCTTATATAATATGGCCGTAAAACAACGAATCGACTGGCTTTTGATCAGCAATATTAAACTTTTAAAAAGAGTAAATATTAAACGCTTAAAAAATATATGAAACAACTCGTGCCATATATCATATACTCTTATCAGTATAGATCTATGAAACAAAATGGTTTTCTTGTTTTCATCATAAGTTATATTTTCCTGACTAAAGCTAAATAATCAATAATGCGATAGAAAGCAATGCTGGTATTCAATGTTGAGATGTCCTGAGCAGAGTTATTGAAGCAAACCCTAACAAGAATCAAGCGAGATTAACTCAGGTTTTCGCCTCGGGTGTGAGGCCGCAGCAAATACCCAGACAGTGGTGGTACATCGTCTATAGTTAATGACATCTTGACTATACTTCACCATAGACCTTGCCAGTAGGTTGCCAGACAGCCATTAATGAGTTATTCCCCAGGGCCAGACTAATGTCCCTTTAATTTACCATCGCGTGCAAACGTTACCTAGATTATTTCTTTCTTGTAATTTCTTCAACAGTTTCACTGATTTCAATTTAAAAGTCAAATTCCGTATCATATGAACTTTTTGTTTTGTTTTTAATTTGATTACTCTTTTCTGTTGACTACGAAAATATTGAATAGAAAGCGCAGATATAGTTTTGTGCCATAAGTGGTTGCTTCCTCGATTTGAAATACTCATAAATAGCACGCATTAAAACGGGTGCTCATAGATTTCAAGTAACGGTTTCGCAAAAAGATTGCAGACTTGTGAATCATACTTGATGAGTGGCATAAAAGGGCACTCGATTAAACATTTTAATTTTGATGGTTAAATTGTTTTTCTCTTTTTGGCACCAGGTAAGACTTGTTTGAGGAATTAGAAGAGCCAAGATACGTGAAGTCATCAACAGCTTGAAGGACTTGATTTTCTTTATACAGATTCGGTTTTTAGTGAACATTTGACCCATAAACTGTCATCGTTATGTCTTATATGTCTTATAGTCAGACAAATTTGTTTGCAAGCATCTGAAAACCATGCATTTTTGCATTCCCTAAAGCCGTATATCAGTTTGTGAGGTCAAGGCTGCAACATATCTGCATAAAATAGTTCTTTCATCAAGATGGTTATAAACTTGCTCTTTGCTTTTAGTCTGTTCAGGTATTATAGGGATCCGTCAATCCTAGTGTGAAGATAGATGCCTTCCGTTGAGTCTCTGAATGCAAAGTTCAGCAGCTTGGAAAAAGGTTGGCGCCAGTACACATCCCTGTTTCACTCCACTCTGTACTCCAGATCTTTCACCACCAAAGCTGAGAAGGAATTTTAATACTGAGTAGCTGTAGTAGGCATCTCCTCTGTTTGAGAACCTGAAAACAGACCTATCCTGTGACCACGATGTCAACATTCAGGCAATACATCCCCCAATTTATAAATTGATGTCTTCGGGGCATCGTCAATATTTTTTCAAGGTAATCTGAGAGACCTGTTCGCATGATTGTAACAATCCAGCTTGATATTTGAAGAGCTGGAGTCTTCGTATTTTTTGTTTTGTTTTTGGCCTGGTACATTGTTAACATCTGCATTTAAAGGTGGCAAGCACTAAATTCTAGGCACCAACTGAAAAAGGCAGTGGCGAGTCATCACCTGGCCCTTGTGCACTACGCCAATCGGGAAATCTGCTTTAAACCGTTATTTGCTTTTTTTTCGGTCGATTGCTTGCCTCACGTCGGTGTCAGAATGGAGTGACCACGCTTGGACGTGATCATGGACGAATGGTATAAAGAACGTAGGAGTCTGAATAAATAAGAGGCTATATGAAAAAGGTAGGAGGGGGTAGATATGAGAAGTACAGAGTAAGGTCTGCCAGGTTCCAGGATACCCCTCTCGATCAAGCCGTTGTGGTCCATCGGCATGCGATCATAACATCCGTAAACAAATTTGACTGAAGCCTTTCCCCTTTTAGGACATTCCACAAGTTAGTGGGGTGGCTGTTATTGGGGCTACTTCTATTTCAGGTGCATGTTGTGCGATTTTACTGGTTTACCGTAGCAGGCATGTCTGACCTGACAATCAACAGTATATATATGATAAGCATAATTTATCTTACATGCATATCTTTTTAATCATTACAATTTGTTTGCATTAGATTATATTACAATTTTCAACATATTCATTCACTTCTATCTTCATTAAAAAAATATGCATCGCAAGTACGATGATTTCTCCAACAGAAGAACCATTTAATATAGCTATCGGTCGTTTGATTTCAGTGACAAGTTGTATTGTCAATCCTAAGTTACTGATACTGCAACAAACTACAACTACTGCACCATCAAATGTAACCTAAAATTCATAATACAAACAAGAGTAATGTGAAATGACTCTAATGGAAACAACATTAGAATCCAGAATCACTTTAAACTACCGTGTATGAATAAAGCGCCTTGAAATAAAGAATTCTTAATCTTTTAATGAAACTTCTCACTTTAGGAAGCCATTGACCATGCTGATTAGTTTCCAAAATCCAGTACAAAACTGTAAAGTTTTGAATAAATTATGTGTGCCAATCACCATATGATCACACTTTCAAAGGCATTTATTGTCTTGTATGGCTGCAGCAGTGCTCACGACGAAAATCATCTTGAACGTATTGTCAAACGTCGTCAAGGATCATTGGATTTAAATTGAAACCACTTCAGTACATTTATGCCCAGATAATTAAGAAAATATCAAAGTCTATTATACATGATAAATATCATCCTGGTCATAACCTTAATTGATGGCATCAGGGGGCAGGTACATGTCTTTCCGTAATAGAACCAATCGATTCTATAATAGCTTTTTCCATCGGCAATACGTTCAATGAATACCAACAGATAATTGAGTATTTTCCCTTGCTTTCCTTCCATGTGCTTCCTGGGGGCTTGGGTTGCCGATAACCGAGGATGCACTTGGTAGCCACCTATCCCTCTTCCTTTTGGAACCCTTTTCAAAATAGTACTACTGTGGTCATAGTCATGAATTTTTCATGGTAGGGCTTTCTACATTTTTTTTCAATTTGTGATTTAAATACTTTGTGTGTAATATTGATATGTATGGTTAAATTTGTATGTGAATAGATGATTGCATTGTATATGTTCTCGTGCAAATCAGAATGATTTCATTAGGTATTATGTATATAATATGTATATAATTATAAACTCCACTTATCTTATTTTATCTTAAACTATGTAGTATTTTGTGTTTTCATAAGATACAAATGTATCCAACAATATGGCTCTAATGTACACGTGAACAGGACAGGTTAATTTATGTTCAATGGCATAATTTGTGCAAAACAAGTAAAATGTTTGTTATCTTTTAAGTGAATTGTTCGTGTTTGAAAGCCTACTAGACCCATATTGCTCTTAGAAAAGAACACTTTAATAATACATACATTATAATAGCAATCGGAGAAACATTCATCGGCGTCGTGTTAGTTTCGTTGGCATTCCAAAACCTACAGCGAACGCGAATGTGGCCTTTATAAGAAAGAAACACTCGTAAATATGTAAAATATATACTCACTTTTTGGTGGTCCGTCGTCGTAACATTTAAACCAAAATCCAAAATGATAATAATTGGCTTTTTGGAATTCCTCTGTGTTTAAGTCTTTCGTCTCCACCAAGTACCAGTAGTTTGTAATGGCCGCTACAGTAATCAGGGCAAGACTCAACAACACTATGAACATAGAAAACACGGTCGTACCAAAACCACAACCCATCGTATTTACTTTTAGAAATAACTGTTTCACTTGTTATTTTCACTATCAAGATTCAACGCTTCGAAAACATCGAAAGTTACGAAAGGGTAACACCAATGACGGCCTATTGTGTGATACAGATCACAGTGTTGATTTAAGTGGATTTGTGTTGTTGAAGACGTTATGTTGACGTTCGTAATCCACCGTATATCGCCAAATTCTACTCTTGAACAAGCTGATTCCTCAATGGCACGAATGGAATATCTGTGAACAAAAGTAAGTTTTCTGAGTGTAAGTTAGGAGTAGAAAATGGTATAAATTTGACCGATTTCTGTTCTATTGAGTCGGTGTCAAAAACATGTCAAATGGTTTACAAAAAATATTGGGTTTGTTCACACACAATAGATACTATACTTGTTATACGAGAGGAAAAAACATGGTTTTGCACTTCTCTTCTAAACGCATTTGAATTGATTAACCCTTTTTTTGCATGCGGTCTTATATGAATTGTACTTACCCAGTTTCATTATTTCATTCTTATATACATGTGAGAGATGTCCATTTGTTTATTAGTAAAATATAAATGCAAAATCTAACATGAGTGAATCTATGTTGTTAGTTGCAGAGTAAAATGTTCAGCATATGGTAAACTTGTATAAGCATCGTTACTTTTTAACAAATTCACACTTCATGTTAATTTTTTTCAAAATTGTAGCGAAATTGTTGAATTTTTTAAAGCCATATTTTATTAATTATGTATACATAATTTGTATGAATACATAAAATTATGGAACCTGTTAGTTAAAAAGGGTCTATCAATTCTATGAGTTTAGGAGAGAGTCCAAAAATCATTTATTTTGTTCTTAGTGGAACATCTATATGAATTATGCCAATTGCGTTGAGACTAGTTTTATAATATGTTTTTACTTTTCTGTTGTACGTAAATATTGTTGGAAGATCCACTAAGATTCAACAATTATTGGTTGGTCTTCATATTTAATTAAAATTGAATAATTCACAACTATAAATTTGAATATGAAGTTCTTTTCCATTTTTAATATTTAAATATTTACCAAATTCCGGGCCGTAAGTCTGGAATCCATACCTATACTTTGTATACATTTCGATTCTTCAAATTAATGTAATAAATTGAATTGGCCAAACAGGGTCATGTTGTTTGAATGCATGTCTGCCATCCACTGCAGATGGAATATGGGGTTACAACAAAGGTCTATAAGATAAAGTAGTTTAAACTGCTACACTATAGTAAAAATAACGCCGAAGGTGTACATAAATGTGAGTCACATTAAGGCTAGGAAGGCAGAAAACGCCACAAGGTCAGTGAAATGATATAGTTATCGACTGTGTGCATTTTCGTCCGCTAAAAGACTGACCACGGACTCTCAGGACATACCGCTATCACTGTTACATGTTGGTTATCAAAAAGTGTATTATTTGATTACATATAGTTAAAAGGTGAGAAGAAAACCTCTGTCTGAGTCTTTTTTCATGATCTCAAAATAATCACCTCTACCATTCACTTTCAAAATGTGAAGCAATAGTGGTCAGGGTACATCGCCAAACAAATTATCGCCCTTTCCACCCTCTAGTAATTGAATCAGGTTACCATTATTCAAACCAAGCTTTGGGAAATATTGACATTTTACTCAAGGGATCACGCGAATGAACTTTTTGTTACACTGTTAACTATCTTTGTCTAAATATTTGAACAAATTTCGAAAAAGATTAAAATTGTTCCTCTTTGATATTTGTTTTAAAAAGGTAACGTTGTTCACATAAAAATGGTCAGCACTATTGCATGAAAGTATTACGAGTTGATTTCCGGTAGTGGTTGCGTTCACACAAACTCACAAACCAAGCTTTTTGTTACTATA
>JAUUEB010213181.1:0-13693 GCA_032362205.1 Clione limacina | reverse complement strand
TCGAGCATGTAGAAAAGGTGTTAGGCCAAGGTTGTCAGCTGTATCAACAGTAATGCCAAACTTGACGTGAAAGTCGATCAGGATGTCTACAATGGCAAGACTTCCAACACGTACAGCATGGTGTAGGGCAGTGAAGCCCTCGTTATCTTTGTCCTGTAGGTTTATATCCCCGGCTGTTTCTTCTAAGAGTGTCTTCACCTGATCAAGATATAAAAACATTTGTGATGAAATACGACAAGTTTAAAACGATTTTATTGCATATTGTTATTGTTATACGCCATTTGCAACTCAAGAAGGTTTTATGAAAGGCGAGTCTCATGTTATAAAAACTTAGGTTATCCTTAGAGACCTGGACCATCCTTACACAACTTGTGAAGGCCCAGGGGCAGCGTATTATATTTTCCAGTGTCATCCTCAGCAGTTTCCAGAGCGCATTGTGGTTTCGGGGGTTTCGACAGGACCATATAAATGTCTTAGCCCAGTACTAAGCCAATGAAGAGTAGCAAGAAATACGCGTCACCGGCTCGGTTCTATCATTTGTCCTCTCGGATACCTGACAGAGACGTAACCCCATTTCCAACACGTCTCCTTGTTACGCAGCGAAAGTGGTAAGATTATATAAGATATATAATTTTCACAAAACTTTAAAAATCTCACTGAACACTTTCTAATGCTCTTCTCTTTTCTGGATTACTTTGTAGTATTGACTCGTTAATAATGAATGTCCGAAAACATTACCTGCTTCGATTTTGTCATACACTTGAGGAAGCTGTACGCAATGTATACGCTTAAGTCTGATTTTAAAATAAAATTAAAGAAATATCAAAGACTTCCTCCTTATTATAGTAAATTGTCAATATTTATGAATTGATGTTTGATGTATGTACCTCATAACAACGAAGGACAGCGTTCTCTTCTTGTGATAGGCTATCATACCATGGCACCCAGATCTAGATACCTCGACCATATTCCATGCTTTTGAATCCCACTATGGCCTAACGGTTATTCCTTCACTAGGAATTGTTCGCTACATTTTCTTAAATCATAAAGTATTATTCAGTTGATTTTTTTTTAACTATCTGTATTCAATTTAATGGCGTGCGTGTGTGGATGTGTGTGGTTGTGTGCATGCATTATTATGTATTTAATCAATGTTATTGCCTTACAAGTGGCACGCGTACATCCTGTAATAATGAACGATCTAGCGAGTCCATTATTTCATGATGTACAAGTGCCACTTGTAAGATAATGAGATTTATTAGTTTTGTTATTTAACCCCGTAAACGAATTTCCATCACGATAAAGAGAAGAAGAAGAACAAAGAATAATATGCAAGTCTATTCGACATAAGCTGACCTTTCATTGACAATCCTACTTGTTGCTTTTCTTATATATTCACATTAAGCGCTTTCCGGTGCGCAAAAATTGGTTTCGTTTTCGATAGTCGCGTCCAATGTTGTAGTGGGAGATTAAATACGAAAATTGTGCGTATTTTCTTAGGAGCTCGCTAGTGCCGTGGTAATAGCGTCGGGATAATAACTAAAACTACCGGGGTTCGAGTCTCAGTGGCGGAAAATTTTTCTTAAATTGCCCAAAAATTCAGGATTCTATTATTGATTTCTCAAACCTCGGAAAATTATCAAAGGTAATTTCCCAAAAGTCGGAAATTGATTGACGATAATTTCAGCTTTCCTTGTCGTCGCAATGGACGATTCAAGGCAATAATGCACGCGCAAAGCATCATGGTTCCCGTGCATTATGGCAATATAACCGCACGATTGATTACATTGAATTATATAGAGAAATACAATCTAGGGGTGTAATAATAGTGTATATTGAATCCGGAATCACGTACAATTATTTGACCAATATTAGCAGGTTAGCTTGCGACTTGCATCTTCTTATTATAATGGAGCTAGGAAATTTAAAAACGGGGGGTCTATACACGTTTTTTCTAGGAAGTTTTAGATCGACAAGTGATACCTTTCTTATAGTCCATGTGTTGCGGATCGTAAAGCGATATTTATTTTTTTATTTCAAGCCTAATTTTTGCGTTCTCGAAGATTAAAAATTGAGCCCTCGTTGTTGTGTTTTCCTGTCCAGCGTTTAGCCGTCGTTGTTGCGTTTTCCCGTCCTGCGTTTAGCCGTCGTTGTCATTTTTGTGTTAATTGGTTTATGTAAAAAGAAATATTAAATAATATCTGTCCTAATTGGCAAATCTGTCTTACACGTTCGGAGAACGGGGCATCTACTAGTGCTAATAAAACGGATTTTGTGCATTCATTGACAAATCATGAAGTGCTGCCTAATACCGATAAATTTCAATTTTGTGAGCACCAAAACGGAACACCAACAACACATCCGGAAAAGAATTACAATGCATTTATAAGAAATTTTAATAACTAAAAAAAAATCTGGAGGCTAATTTAAGAAAACGTTTCTTAATCAGAATCTGTTTTTTATTGTATTCTTTAAGTGTTACCAATGTTCACATTGATTATCATAAAGTTACTACGTGACGCTAAAGTCATCAGCTACTAACAACAGTGACTGTCATCTCCTTCTATTCGTCGTCAGCCTTTCAAACGACCAAATCTTCTTAAAAACCAGTGACTTGGATGAACTCCCAGCAAGTTCAATGCTGTATACGAAACACATAATTTGAATATCGATGAACACAAACGCCCTTTTGGTAAATCTCAGACAATCATGAAAGACAGCCTTGTCATGTACAATATTTCTTCAAGTAGTGAGATATGTCCACCGAGGCTTAGAACGTACGTGACCATGCGTGTATCACTGCCATAAAGTGATATGATATTTTAACCTTACGAATTAATTTATTTTTGTCTTGCATTAAAAGAGTGTCAATATCAAAGGGAAGAGTACAATGTCAGTGTGCATTTCAACAACATTCTAAAGCCGGCCGCTTTAACCGCTTGCATGCACGATACAAAAGTTACAATAACTCTTTTAGAATGAAAGGCGCCTAGGATCTCACATTACCTTTTAAGATTCTTCTATAAACATGCTTGATAGAAACATTAAACTTAATACCATTTTTTGGATGGAATTCTTTGACTTCTTTCAAGGGTTGCCGATGGATTGTCGATGGTTTGTTGATTTTCATCATTTTGTCTTCTTTATCAAGCGCGTAAGTAGGACTTTCAAATTAGGGGGTGGGGGGGGGGGGGGCGGGGAAACGTTATAAGGCGTTGAGCTGAAAATCAGGGCTATATGGTGCAAATCTATATCATCCCAATATTTGCCTAAGATGAGGGAGGGATTGCCCCCTTCCCCTAGATACGCGCCTGGTCTTTGTAATTCTGGTTCTTGTCCTTATGAAATGTTGATTTCTGTAATGAATCTGTTATTTTTATATCATACCATGTCTTGTGACGAGGGTTAAAACAGGTCCTCTATTCTTCTACAACTGATACTTGGGTTAAAACTTAAAACTACGTTTTAACTGGAGCGCAAAAATGGGAAAGACTCAGCTGTATTGTTTACATGAGGTTTAAACACTTGTGGAGTCATGGATACCTCGCAACAAGTCAAAACAACAAATAACACAATTTTCATTGATGTAATTTGTTAAAATACTGAAATTGCCCTTAATATAAACAAGAATCACATGAGGAAACGGAAGCATAAGAGCATATTTTAAATGTCTGAAAATATTGAGATCCACCCTGCTTATCATGTGCCAAGTCAAACAGCGAACAGGTGGTTCTTCAAAACAATGGATTATGTCATGTGTGGTGATCAAGTGTCTGCTTAATTCACTCCCATCAAAGAATTCAAGAATCTCTCTTTGGTCCTGTCCGACCTGACCAGTCGAGCATGGTAGCATGATCAGTTGACCGATATGTTTAGTCTGGGACTGCCAGGCCCCAGGCGTAAGGTTAAAACACTGACCTCTCTGACAAATTGACCTGAAGTTTTCAACTTTGTACACTTATGTCAAAAGTATTCGACCAGAGCCTTATGTATCTGTGCTACATTGTGTAATACAAAGCTTTTATTTGAAGTATATATGTTGTTGTTACTAGGATAGGGGATGAAAGGGGGTGACGCGACAACTGGACTCTATTGTATTGGCGACAATTGGCTGTTAATGTACGATTGCTGGCCTATTTTGTGTATGATATACTTATAAAGGGAACATATTTTATTCATCACGTTAGGGGTTTAAACTGAAACAAGAGGTAATTGTCTGCACCATTCATACTCACCTATACTTTAGATCATAACTATACTATATCCTAATAACACCATATATCAAACTCCTCAAAGAGAAGGACAGAATATAGAATACTGAGATAAAATAATTATAAATCAAAAAACTTCAAATTCATCGTTATTATGAGTTTTTATATCACAGATATACATCTCAACAGGATCTCCGGTCTTGATGTCTAGTACCGATGATCATTACAGTGAGTATTTTGACAAAGGAGTTATGTCTTTGAAAATTGGGTAACAAATTACCTTGCTATTCATAAATTATATAAAGATTGTGAATATAGCGCAAATGAGCATAAACAGGGCTCACAGATGCAAACTTTCAAAACAGCTAAAAACGCGTAGTGCACCCCTGATGTGCACGAAGCGCACTTTTGCTCATCTTAAATGGTATTGGGGTAGGCCCTTCCAGGAATTTTCTTTACAGTAAAAAATTGTTTGACAACATTTTGCAAGCTCTGCTAGCGACTTATTGGAAAAACCGAACATCTTTGAAGTTCTTAGCACTTCAGGGAGCCCTGATAAACATAATTAGATGTCTATGTTTACTGGCAAAGAAGATGTATGTAAATATTTTAGAGACGGAATCGGGAATATGTTGATTTTATCATTTTAAAGTTAATTTTTTAAAAAAAGGAACAATAAAATCGCATTGACTTTCCTTTTATTTATTCATAGGATACTTCTATTCGGTGTCAGGCACAACCACTTCACACATATTCCAGATTCCAGTTAAACACAAATGATAACCCAACATGCCACAAATAGAAAAAGCAAAAAAAGGAGTCAAACGAAACGAAATAAAAATAGACACAAAGAAACGTAACAACAACTGGGAGAGTAAGACTGATATACTAAATAACGTAAAAAAGAACAACAAAATATAGATATAATTGTCCCATAACATATGTTAATCATGTATAAAATGAATAATAGATTATTTAGGGATTCATCTACAAGGTTGTGGTGTAAAGCTTTAATGTTTATGAGGAACATAGAGTAAGATGCTATTATTGTTATTCTGTAATCAAACTTCATGAAGAGATTCATTGAACCTAAAATCAAAGGACAGGGGAAATGGAAAGGAGGGGTTAACAATTTATAAAGTGAGAAGTCCCCCCCCCCAAAAATAGTGTTTATTCTTGAAACAAAGTTTTCAAATACACAGCATGATGGGGTGTTAACATTTTTACACGATGAATAATGTTTACTTCTGATAACAATTTGTAAATTGAATAATAAAAAATAGGGAATAATTATTAAAAAAGTATAGAGGGGTCGAATTCGTGAACCATGATGTCATGCTCAGGTTGTCCTCTGTCCAGTCGGTCAGCGTCAGGGTCAGTGATCGTAATCAATCCTTGTTTCGCCCCTCCCTACCTAAATATAAAAATGACCCCAAATTGTTACGATGTCAGGCCACAATGAAGTACACACAAGACCTGACACTGTCCCCATTGTCACATGATGACACACTGACCTGACACAAGTCACATGACACAAGTCACATTCCTTAACAAAAAGCCTATATTTATACATTTAAATCATTGTATTAACATGACACATGTTGTCAGGTGATATGAGATTCTATTCCTATAGAAACCCCATATTTATACATGTCAATCATTCTAGCTACATGGCTATATTATGGTCTAACCGAGGTAAACAAACATCACTGAAAAACTGAGGTACAAGGAGCGAAATTAACTGAAATCATAATTACATTATACAGTTCTGTTGTGGTTAAGTAACACATTGTTTTTTAACACTTTCCATCTTTTTATCCTTACGTTTCCAAATGATCACTTAGATATCAATATATATCTTAAAAATTAAACGAAACATGTAATTAAAACAGAAATGTATCGATTATGAATATCATTGTTGCCAAAATCATGAACACACCCAAACAACGTAATAAAAGTGGATTTGTTATAAAAAAAGAAGAAATTTATAAGATTTTGTATTGGGCTATGAGTTTACATATATGATTAGGCAGATGATACAACATATTCCCGACATTGATTAAAACAGTCTGCTTCTAAGAGCAAACCCTCTCCAGATGTTTGTTTTATCTTATTATAGTAAAGAATGTGATGTTATTGAACAACGGGGGATCACTTTCAACCAGTTTCAACAAATACAATTTTATCATAAAGAAATGAACAAACAAGATAAAAATAACTCGTATGACCCTAAAACGTTGTGCTGTCGTGAATAAAACGACTCATGGGTAGCCAACTTTAAAGAATATCACATCCTCCTCCGCCCCCACATATAACACATTCAAGACAGACCATAGTTTAACCAAACCCACGCTTCAATGATCAAAGCCAACAATAATACCCCAAACACTTTCAAATTATGTGAACCAAACACATTAAAAAGGAAGTACGTCAGAAGTATAGGTACTGACCAGTGGTCTAGAAAATAGGCTGACCATGATGGTGAGGTCAAGCTAGAAGAAGGTGGACATGGTATGTGGTCAAGAGGAAGAATTGGTGATAAAATCACATAAGTGAGTCATAAGTATTTTTAAAATTCATACTTAAGCAGCCGCTTCGCCTGACGCCTGGTATACATAGATTCGTGTAAATACTGGTCGGCCTAATGCCAGTACATCGTTACAACTTACATCCTGTTTGTACCAGCACGTCAACATAATTAAGTAACGTCTTCACAAATAAACCCTTTACAACATTTACAAACAAGTTTCATTTATTATTATAAATACGTAGCAATATAAGTTGTCCATATTTATATCATATTGCAGAATTCTTACAACCATAAACTCCTCGGTCTGAGTATTAACTTTGTCTATGCCGAAAATACAGTTCAAAACACACTGAAACAATAATGATTCAAAAGTCTAATCAATTTGAATTTAAAGCATCCAAAGTTTTAAGAAAAATAACTTCCATCATTTTAACGCCTACATAAATCTTATCTCCATCAATAAGAAGAATCAGGTAGAGTTTAGCTTTGGTTCACAAATAGTGTTATTTTAACCTTAAAGTGGCCGAGTGCTCTACATATCAAGAGGTATATGGATCGATTCTCGCCAGCGTTATTCACGATAATTGCACAGACAAATCTGTTGATCGCGCTGATCTTGCACTTACATCGGAGACAGACACAAAAACGAAGGTTCCATATATACAAGTTGTGAACATTTACGACATTCTTGGGTGGGTGTCAAAAGAGGAGTTGCCAATAAAGCACAATCAATGACAATTTCACTTCTATGGAAGATTGGAGGATCTTATGTACAAGAAAGCATATTGTTGGGTGGGATCGGAATTACTCCATTATGTGGAATACAAAGACGAACAAGAACAATTGCTTCAAATTCTACGGTCACAAAGCTAAAAAGCCCTACCTTGATATATAATGAGACTTAAGTAAGAGCAGAGCTATGTAGTGTATACTGCTCTGTATCAAGCAGAGCTAATGGTACTTAAGTATCCCAATTATTTTCTCACAAGCAAAAGACAAGAGTAGCTACCTGTAGAAAAATACACAAAAGCATGGGAATTCCCACATTTACTTTTTTAGTCAGTGTAGGTCTGAGTGGCCTAATCACATTTGAGTGTTTCAAAGGGGTGTAACTCTGTGTAACATATATTTATGTTCAGACCAATTGACCCTATCTTTGAACCACAAGGGCATCTTCAGGTGACGAATACATCAACTCATGTGTCATTTAGTTAGAAAAACAGGCCAATCTTACATAAAATCCATTACATTGTGGACAATGTGTTTCGAGTGAAAGAAAAAAACGTAATATACGAAAGCATAAAACAAGAGTGACAACACAGTTTATCAAAAGATTAATTCAGGGTACAATAGAAATGAAAGAGAAAATAATACATTTTAATTGTTTAATTCAGGGTGCATTGTTAATTTTTGTAAAAATGGAATTCTAGTATTTTCAAGACTTTTCAAGAAATTCTATTGTGTTTTCAAGACCCCATTTTGAAATATATTATCTCTAGCGCTTTCTTTGATCATTAGAATTCTGAGCGACAATTTGTCTATCGCCTTTAAAATACTTAACTTGGACAATTACAATTGAACTTGTCTTAGAAATCACTTTGGATCAAGAACCATAGTAAGTATCGCAGTTATTTCAAACATGTCTATAGTAGCCACATGTCCAATGTGACTCATTTTGTCATACACCACGACTGGCCTACTTAAACAAGTGTAGCTATATTTGCAACATATTATGAGCTACTGGTAATAAATTAATAACATGCTATCATTGATTGGTTTTCAAAATAGATTGAAATGAAAGAGGAGACTCATAGTATTGTAATATATACAACAAGGAACTGACATAAAATTAGTAAAAGTCATGTGACTATGTGATATACATTGATGTCTCTTTAATAGAAATGAGCCAAGAGCTACGAGGAAATGGTAGAATATCAAAGCATCAAAGAAACAAGGTTTTCTAAGATCATGATACATGTGACGGAACGACATCCATTTTGAGTTTAGAACATTACCAAACTTGATTGCAACAACAATACCACAGTCTACATGAGGACTATACATGGCTTTGTTTATGTTACTTTTATCTATGCTTATTACATTTGGTCAATCATTATGGTGTACATAGGATTTTGTTTTCAATTTTTAAGACCATCAATTAGTCTTCAAGAATTTTAAAGACATGAGTTTAACAAAAAAACATGCCTTTTTCAAGTTTTTATAGGACAAGAATAAAGAGATATGTTTTAAAGACTTTTTAAGACTGAGTGGACACCATGTTAATTTTTCGAACAAGGACGACCCGATGATGACTGAGCCAAGACGTCTAAAAACCTCAAAGGCTTGACACAATTTGAAAGAAAAACACACATGAAATATGTGCTGTACATAACAAAAATCTAAAAATCTAAAACTGAAATCAGATTCAACTCGAACAAGTTCAAACCATGATAGATAAACTACAACTGAACAGCAGAAGCGTGACTAGAACCATCACAATAAGAAGGAGAATAACACAAACGAACACAAACATTGAAACACAAAAACAACAACATGCATACGCATATACAAACAACAATCTGATTCAAAACTGGTTTATATTCTCTAAGCAGACTCAAAAGAAACAGCGTAAAGTTGTAATTCAAGCCTGCGCTTTATGATTAAAAATTGTCTTCATATTTGTATTCATTTATCTTTTTCTATTCCTCTATTTCCCAAAACTTTGGATTGTTGTTTTTCTCGCTATCTCTACACAAAAGAAGCTGTTATACTTCACTGGTTTTACCGGAAGTGACATTAAAAAACGCTGCAGGCAATTAAAGTGCACGCAAAGACACCTCAATTAATTAAACATTGCAACATGATTCATAAGGGTGTGCCGCAGAGGGGTGGTAATGAAAATACAGTACAACTCCTTGGAGCACGATGTCTCTAAATTATAACAACATTTCTTTCAATATATCGTTGCAAAATTATGTCCTTGGGTGTTTAGTGTTTGTTCACACCGTGTCAACTATGTCAACCGTTCTTAATGGGATGTAGAAAGATGTATTATGTCGCGGAAGTTGAGTAGGTACAAAGTATAGAATTGATAAGGCGTAGAGATTTAACTATAACATTCATTCAAGACAGTTCCTGTTGCATCATTGTCAAGGTTAAAACGTTATAAAAAGGAGAAAACAATTTTGTTTTCAAAGTTTGAAGTCATGAACAAAACTACACAAGACTAAAAACAAATTCCATAAAATTCTTAAGACACACATGTCTTAGCCAGGTCGAATAAACAGATCATGAAATGAAAAGTAAGAAATAAATCAAAATAGTACTCGTTATTTAGGAAAAAACAGACTGAGAGATAGTGAAAGTGTATATACGTCTAGAAAATACTCCAAATTGTCATCTAGCATGCATCAAAGTAATATTACAAACTTGTAAACGTATACCAATACCCACCAACAGACCAATACACTAAATAATAGGACGAGACGTATCGTAGGTAGAAATACACAAATCTTCTTTTGACTCACCGGTGTTTTGTCGTCACTAAGGGGTTGAGCCTCGATATGTCCAATATCCCCCACGCTGGGACTTCTATGGTGCTCAAAGGCTTCATCATTGCCACCAAGCTGAAGGTCATCGTGTGGAAACCTGTCCTGTACGGTCTCCATAACTGAGCGATGATCAGCCTCGGACAACTCATCTTCTCGTTCTTTCACCATCTGAAATACAGCGTCATAGAATGTCATCATAAACTATCTATGTTTACTAGAAGTGAGAAGGATGAGTCGATTATAAAGAGGGGTAACGGAGTAATACAATTTATATATATACGATGTGATCAAGTTTCGTATTATGTCAATTTGAAATGGTTTAATTAATATCGCCATGTACACATGTAAGATATATATGGCGAAGTTGCTGCTTTTTAACTACCGCTATGCTTAAGCAATTACGTATTAAAAAATCGTAAATTCTAATATAGTTAATGACATCAGGTTGTCGAGTGTTTGAATACACCTATCACATTAAAGCTCAACACGTAAGGAAGAGCCCTCTGGCGTGAGCCCGAGGGGGTTCAAAAAGCACATTTTTTAAGCAGAAAGCTATGATGTTCAGCAAATTCAAACTTTCCTTTTATTTCATAATTTATCAATTAAAGGCCTTTGATGCATTTATAACCAGATATTTTATTTATTTTTCGGTTATAAAAATGGATTTGTTATAAAAAAAGACATTTATAAGATTTTGTATTGGGTTCATAATTTATTTAAATTTTTTCCGTCTTTCACAAATGATCTTAATATGAAATGTCCCTCAACTTTCATCCGCCTCTTAAATCACGTTCAAAGCTCTTCAAACCATTATTCCATTCAATGTTATCATAAGCATTGCTTTTAGTGACCTTAACTGTAATGTATACAAAATAACCTTCAGGTCAGAGGTCAGACATTCTCCTGACATTCAAGTTTCTTACTCTCAGTAAAGTTGTCCAAAATCTGGTAAATTTTCCCATAATGACTGAGATGCCAATAGCACTTAACTTAATAGCCTGAGGTTCATTGAAAACAATTAAGGATTTCAAACATGAAAAAAATCCTTTTTGCATTTTTAACAAGACCTTTTTATCTATTTTTCGGTTGACATATTACTGACAATGCACTTAATTTTTTTCGACTTTCACAAAACAGGTTTGCAATGTCCCTCAACTTTCATCTTCTCATTTAGACACTTTCAAAGCTATTCAAACCATTATCTCATTTTATTGTCATCATAAGCATTGCCTCTAGTGACGTCAACTGTAGGGTAAAAAAAATAACCTTCAGGTCAGACATTCATATTTGTAACTCTCAGTTGTCCAAAATCGGCCATTTTTTCCCATCTTGACACAGATGTCTATCACACTTCAATTTATAGCCTGGGGTGTTTTTAAACAATCAAGGATTACAAAAATGAAAACAAAAATTTGCAAGTGTTCATCAACCGTTACCGCATAGATTTAAGGAAGAGATAATATATGTTATGATAGTTGCGTTTAATTGATAGATTGGGCTGTAAACATGTGTGTGGACCACGTGAGTTGGTTGTATAAGAAGAAAAAACCGTTTCCATGAGGTGGACAAGTGCTTCTCGTGCACTTAACCGATTACCGTTCATTGTAGACATGAAAAAAGACTTCATAATAAATCATAATATTAAAAGTATAGCACTCAAGTTGTTAATTAAATTGATCAGCTATTATTTTATATATTGACAAAGTATTATCTCGAAAAAAGGCATGGCGATAGTTTAAATGCTATTCAAAATGTCAAAGTAACTCATATTTCTTCACATAGCTGTGTGTTAGATGAGGTGTCAACCTATCCACTAGGGGAAATTGTGTGTTTGTGAGTGTGTTGATGTGTCTGTTTTTGTGAGACTTGAAAGAGGGATAATATGATATATTGATAATGTGAATAATGCAATAATCTTTCAATTTAAACATTTGAATTTGTTCATTAAATTATGACTATTTTTAGTGATTATTCAAAGACTACTCGAGTAGTTGAAAATGTCCAACTACCCTACTCTTTTCAAGTAGTCCATCGAACTACTCGACCACAACACACTGCTCACCAACAGTGGATACCTTTCAGGGCCGTCTCCGCTGCGTTGGCGAAACGTTGATCAAATGCCAGTATTGGTTACTTCAACGGAAATGAATAAATGAAGATGCAGATAACACCTGTGTGTCTGAAACAATGTATAAAAAAAGTAGTCGAAATAACATAACTACTCAAGTAGAGAAAGAGATATTTTTGTTTTACCCGTATGTTTCTCTATATCAATGATTTACCTTTTAAAGTCACACAGAAAACTCTCCAATCTGGTAATTAATATCAGGGTCATCTGGTGACGGAAGAGCTGTTAGTGTGTTTTTCTTTTTGTATATTCTCGTTTGCGGGCACGTAGATGGAGGAATCTCCGAGTCCAACGTGCTCTAAATTAGCTTAATGTTTTTAACTCATTTTTCAATTTGTTGCCATTGTTTTGACACAAACTCTTGACTACGCGCCTTCTCGTTTGTCTATTTCATATGTTTTCTGTCTCGGAGGATCTAGTATGTTATTGACCTTCAAAAGGGGATATTTTCTTCAATATTGATTATACGTCACAGCAAATGATATGTTTACTTGTCTAGGCCACAATATAAACAATGCCGCAGACAAACAAGAATGCATTTTTTGGTTAATCGATATTTTAGATTTCAAAGGAATCTTAATATAGAAAAACATTAATTTTTGTCTGTTCTACATGTTAGAGCCTCGAATCAGTTACTCACTGAGAGGTAAATAAAGGATAAACAATGTCTATCTTTGATATGCTTAACATATGTAGGCTTAACAGTTTGTTTACGTTTGAATAAAACCAACTCATTTCTAGCGCGTTTCGATGGATCTGCGGCGATTATTTCAAATCAATTTACTCTGTCAGGGAAGAAAGTGATTATTGTATTGTTATTGAAACCAAATTTCCATGGAATATACTGTAATAGATTCATAAAAGATTATCTTCAATGTTTTTCTTTTATTCGACGATGGTAAATGTTTTTTTTTTATTTAATTACGTTTTTTCTAATTCTGAATAAGATATATCATCAAGCAAATCATTGCTGGCTATTTATTGACGTGATTGTGATAATCTTTTTTTCTTTCAACTGAAACCCATCTTAGGCTATAAGACATTAACATATTATTATATATTATTACATATCCCCGAGTCCAAAGTGCTCTAAATTAGCTTAATGTTTTTAACTCATTTTTCAATTTGTTGCCATTGTTTTGACACAAACTCCTGACTACTTGAGTAGTTATGTTATTTCGACTACTTTTTTATACATTGTTTCAGACACACAGGTGTTATCTGCATCTTCATTTTTTCATTTCCGTTGAAGTAACCAATACTGGCATTTGAT